>OMPJ01025473.1:12257-27806 GCA_900312935.1 Carapus acus
CGACGCCCTCGGCCGCAGCGCCCGACAATCACTCGGCAGCATCCAGCCTGGTTTGGATCCACGGCACACACACACACACACACACACACACACACCTGACAAAGGAGCATGGAGGCCCGCAAGTATGGAAACGTGTGACTTGTTTTTTCACATTTTGATGATCTTCCATCGTTTTAATCAGTTTGGACTTTGATATTTAAATCTTTCTGCACTGTGAACAAGTCCTCACACCAAAAGCTACTTTATTTATTCTCTCACTGTGTCATAAGGTGACAATGGGGGGTCAGTGTGGGGGCGGGGCTATTTCTCTTTTTGCGCGACAGGCCGTGTTCATCTCCTGATCACAGCGAGGTGGCCACTTCCTGTCAGCCATGTTGGAGGACAAACAGCCCACCCAAATTCCCGCATGACCTCTGACTTTTTTGCACTTTGACTTATTCCTTCAAAGCTTTATTTTGTCACAGAAGTAGAAATATTTTTATAGTTGAACGTTGAGCAGTTGATCACGATGTAATAAGGGAACAAGCAGCGACGGTGAAGACTCGGCGTCGCTCGTCATCTTCGACCTTCCTCGTCCTCTCTGGAGTCTGAATCTGTTCTACTCCAATATGTAACGTCTGACCTTTGACCTCTACTGGTTAATTCACAGCACATGGATTCCGGGCGCTAGAAGAGTCCGCGCCACAGTTTCCACTATCGCGTCTCTACATTAGAGACGTCCCACTTTGACTCTATGCAGCTTTGGCTCCACCCTCCTCCTGTCTTTCATCTTCTTTCATTATTGGGTTTGTTTTTCTTGTACTGTAAAATATTTACCAATACTGCACTGTAAAAAAAATATATAATTTTATGTTTTAACTTTAAACATGTTCAGCTCAACCGTGTTGGCTTCAAGATTTTTCTTAGGATTAGATTGAGATCACTCTATATTATACATCAAGACCAGCACCATGGATAAAGCAGCAGGTTTTATTGATTCTGTTTATATACTGTCAACAGGAGAATACATTAAGTAAACATGTTGTCACCGTTGGGGATCTACGAAGCTCTGGAAGCTTCTGACAAGAGGAAGCACGAGGAGAACAAACAGCTGGAAGCTTCCGGCATGCAGGAGACGGCAGACGCCTCGAGAGCCGCGTCGAGAGCAGCGCCTGGCTCACCCTCTCGCGCTGCCTCACTCACCCTCTCACTTCTTCACACACATCACTGCTTCAACCTGTCACACTGCTTCACTCTCTCACCAGTTCACACTCAAGTCACTGCCTCACCCTCTCCTGTGGCCTCACCCTCTCACACCTCCTCACGCTGTCACCACTCACCGACCCCCGTCAGCATCTCACCCCCTCGGAGGCTGAGCGAGTCTGGAGTGAGCACAGCTGATCAAATTGAACATTGCACTCAGCTTGTCAACACTTGTCTCACTCGCATCACTATAACCTTGAACACTCAAATAAATTCAAATAAAAAAATTAGACAATAAATAAAAAAAGCTAAAAAAAAACAAACATGTTAAACAAATAATTCTTAAAATTCTTCCCTGCTGGATTAATGCCTTGGCTATTAACCATTTATGGGTTTTAGTGTGAAATTAATGTTATCTGGGAGCTCCCTGGACGACAGCCTGAAGAACGTTCAGTGACTAGTGGGAGTGGCTTTACCGTGGCTCCGCCCCCTCTGCCACAAATACTTGAAATACTCTATACTGGCTAACTCTCTCCCTCTCTCACTCCCTGTCACACACACACAGACACACTCACACATACACACAGATGTGTCTCTGCAGATAGGCCACACAGCATTCTGGTGCTCACACACACTTAGCGTGGCTGTGTGTCCTTCGATTTGTGAGAATATTCCGCTATTGATAAAGTGTGGTCATAGATCACACAGCGAGGTCACACCGGAAACAGCGCTGGCCCTCTCAAAACAGGAAGTGATGTCGGAGTGTGCATGAACAAGCTCAAAACAGGAAGTGATGTCGGCAGAGTCAACGACGCCAACATCTTGAGCAGGTGGGTTCAGGCTGAGGAACCTTCCACCTCCACCTCCTGCTCGTTTGCCTGACGTGTCGCAGAGGAAGCTGACTGTTCTACCACACTGTGATCAGTAGGAACCTAAAATCTTCGGGTCAAAGCAGCAGGACCACAGAAATGTTTAAGATGCTGCGTCACAAACAGTTTGGAAGCTCTACCTGAAGCTCTAAAGAAAACATGGCTGAAGCTCACAGGTTTCATCTGCACAGAAAAGAAGCTCAACTCTCCAACAGCAAGAATGCCTCTGAAACTGTTTGGGATCCACCTCAGACGCTTCTGACATTGCACCCAACTCTGCGTGAGACATTTGGAAGCTCTACGTGAAGCCTTTTGGAAGCTCTGGCAGGTACGTTGCTTCGGGTGAAGGTGTTTGATGGAAACCTCTCAGCAGCTCTGACTCTTATTGCTCCGCACGCAACAGCATCAGCAGCCAATCAGAGCACGGGAGGGGCGTGGCAGAGTAGCACCCCCTCCTGGTGTTCCTCAGTTAGACACGACAATATATTTACAGTACACACACAGCTCAGTGTCTCTCAGTACTCACTCAGAAAACTACTTGTGTATGTGTACTAAATGCACTCTACCAGTACCTCAATATATATATTTACTCTTAATACTGTATACATACTGCATTCGTAATAGTAAATCTACTATACTCTTACAGTATTACTGTATATACTCTGCAAGATTACAGTAGTACTGTGCGTACTGTGTACAGCCTCACTGTGTGACAGGGTTTACGTTTCTACTTAACAAAAATAGAGGAATTGGTGGAGTGACGAGCTCCAGGTCACATGATCACGCAGAGGAGGAGAAGGAGGAGGAAGAAGAGGAGGGTCTGGGGCTTTCAGGTGACAAGATGATTCTGACTCTGAGATTTGTGCGTTGTGAGTCATTGAGACATTTCTACATTCAGCTCGGCCTACCGCTGCCCCGTGGTGGAGGCGCTGTGTAATGCAGCTGGCCCGTCTTCAACCAGCTCCTCTGTTTTGGTTATCTTGCATGTTGGGCGTCGCCAAACCGCGCATGAGAGAAAGTGTTAGCAACATTAGCTAGCGTAAGCACAGCAGAGGCTCAGACTAAACAGCAGGTCGACTACACGGTTCCCATGGAAACGTGCCTTACGTGGTCAGATTTACTCTGAACACATGGCGCCGCGAGCCCCCATGCCGACAGAGATAAATCCACGTATCCCCACCCCACACTGAGGAACAGGACGCCCTCCGGCAGAGTGGCGTCCTCTGTCCCTGAAAGACTTTTTGGGCGTGTTAGAGGAGCGGCTATGTCTTAACATAAACCCCGCCTCCTTCCTACCCCTCCCTTTAGGTTCCTGTCTGTGATAAAAATGGAAGACAAGTCACTTTGTCCTCCACTGCACCTTAGAACACCATCCCTCACCTCCTGCAATCACCCATTCATTCATTCATTCATTCATTCATTCACCCATTCATTCTCCACTTCATTGTGTCCAGTCGGAGTGCTGGTCTGACCTCCTTCATCCTCTAATTGTTCAGTCATTCACTCACTCACTCATTCATTCATTCATTCGCCTCTTAGGTGAACATTCACTCTGTCACTCATTCTTTCACAGTTCACCCCTGAAACCTGCTCAAATATTTTGCACTCTGTAACTCCTCAACGTAACATTCACTCGTTCACTCACAGTTCGGCTCCTGTTGCGATAAATTACACATTCGCTCACGTCTTGACGTCTGCCTGTCGACTAGGTCCTGAGCATGCTGCTCTCCCATTGGTCGGGTACTCCGGTGTGTCATAGCAGTGATTGATTATTGCATCTGAAAGGTTGTGGTGAGGGTGGAACACACACAGTGCCCCGCTGTTTGTTTGTTTGGGTGTCACTCAGCTGATATCCAAACATCAGCCTCTTCACTTTGCTGTTGAGCGTCAGCAGACTCCGCCCCCTTTGTCTGTCGTCATCTGCACAGCCTCGCTGCTCGCATCAGAAGAGTAGACTCCGCCTCCTGGCCGGGCTGTTTGCTGTGTGCACAAAGAACCGCCAAGAAACCTTTGACCTCTGGTCATAAACCTCGCGAAGTGTGTGTGTGTGTGTGTGTGTGTGTGTGTGTGTGTGTGTGTGTGTGTGTGCCCTTACATGCATCAGATGAGGCTTGAGGTCTGATCAGCTCCTTCTCCAGTTGAATTTCTGGCATAGTGAATATCGATGTAGCTGAAACAAATCATTAGGTTATTGCTCATTATTGTGTGTGTGTGTGTGTGTGTGAAGGTGTTTGTGTCAGGACTTACTGTCGGGCAGTGTGAGCACTCTGCCTCCCAGGCTGCTGAAGTAAAGATGCTTCATCGCCTCATCTGCTGAAATCCTCTTCTTCCCTTCAAACTGCAAACACACACACACACACCAGTTTGTGTTAAGCTTGCTGATAATGAACATTATACATAATAAGCAACACCATTCCACTGAAACATTTCGCTGACCTGCAGGAACTTGGACAACAACTCCACTCCCTCTTTGTTGAGCCTACACAGAAAAACACAAAGCTAGTCATCAGTGTATTAACTGGATACACTTCTTATAAACATTTCAAAGCCATTACTCGTATGTACTGTATGTATGTACAGTATACATGTGTGTACAAATGTATGTAGGTACGCATGTGTTTAGGCATGTATGTATGAATGTGCGCAGTCTATGCTGTGTGTGTGTGTGTCTGTGCGTGTTCATGTATTTTTGCACCTGGGGGTGTGTGTGCTCAGTCTCTCCGCTCTGTAGTTGGGGTAGCTGTAAGCCACAAACTCCTCATTGGTGCTGATCCCAGGCCAGCTGCGCTCCGAGGGAGTTCCTAACACACACATAAAACACACACACAAACACACACACATCAACAACCACATCAGTAGAGGGACGTCCTCACCTCCTCTTTTGATTTCTCCAGGCTGTGGAGACGTCTGGCGTCCTCCTGAAGCCACGGCCGCTGATTGGTTCTTACCGAGCAGTTTGAAGATGAAGTGAAGCTCCTCTTCCACCGTGGAACCAGGAAACAGAGGGCGACCCGTCGACATCTCATAGAATATACAACCCACTCCCCTGAGAGGGAGAGAGAGAGACAGAGAGAGAGAGATGCCGTGAGCTAACAGCAGTGCTAGCTTCTACATCTAGCTGCTGTTACCGCATCCCACATTTATCCCCCAAAGTTGTGCGTGTAGACAGAACAAGCATCAGTGGAACGCACCACATGTCGATGTGTGTGGAGTAGTCGGTGCTGCCCAGCAGGATGTCCGGCGGCCTGTACCACAGCGTCACCACCTCGTTTGAGTAGGTCTTAGTGGGGATAGACTTAGCCCGAGCCAGGCCTGGGACACACACACACACACACAGAAAACAGGGTGTTTGAGGATCGGCCCCTAATCTGCAAAGAACAACAGTGACAACAGTGCAGCACTCACCAAAGTCGGCCAGCTTGAGCTCACCGCGCTCGTTGATGAGAAGGTTCTGGGGCTTGAGGTCTCGGTGGAGAACCTTCCTGCTGTGGCAGTACGACAGCCCCCGGAGGAGCTGGAAGAGGAAGAGCTGAGGAGGAAGAGGCGGCAGGTCAGTGCAGGACACTCAGTCACTCACACAATCAGCCTCCGCACACATGTTCTCTTTCTACTCCTCCCCTTTCAATATTTCTGGAATGTCTCCCACTGGTGGCTGAGCTGTGTCCTGCTCTCCTGTAAGGTCTCACCTTCACGTTGTGGACATGAATGGTGTTTCCACAGTCATCCAGGTACTGCTTCAGGTCTTTGTCCTGACACATTAACACACATGGAATTCAATTTTTTTTAACAACTTGAAGTTATTCATAATTAAGTAATATAGTGTATGTGTGTGTGTCTCTCACCAGATACTCAAACACCAATGTGAGAGACTTCTGCGTGTGGATGATGTCGTGCAGTGTGACGATGTTGGCGTGTTTCAGATCCTTCAACAAAGACACTGAGGTAGACACACATGCAGCCATCCACGCACGCAAGACACATACACACAAACAGGGCACACTCTCCATTAGCATATTTTAAAGGAGTCAGAGGAACCGTATCATTTTGTCGTACAGCAGTATTCTGTGCTGCAGCAGTACTGCAGTATTCTGTGGGTCTCTACCTTCTCTGATGGCCGTGCACGGAGCTCCTTCCTCGTGTTCTAGGCGGATTTCCTTCAGCGCCACCAGGTTGTCTGTCAGCTTACTGCGGCCCTTATACACCGTGGCATAGGTCCCCTAAAACAGACAGACAGGTCAGGGACGGGTCTGAGCTCATCTCCTCATAGGATAGGAGGATGGGGACAGACAGATGACAGAGATGGGCGGCTGTACATCCTCCGTTCATTTCGATTGGTTGAAACAGGTTGCTAGGCAACGTAGGGGCAGGTAGGGATAAAAGTCTCCTTACTTCTCCAAGTTTGTCCAGTTTGATGTAGGTCTCCAGTTTCCCAAAACCGATCTCTGACTGCCGAGAGAGACAAAACGTGACAGGGCAAGCAAAAGAGAGGGAGAGGGAGGAGGAGAAAGAGAGCGAGAGAGTTCAGTCAGGAGGTCTGCTGGACTGGGAAAGAGATTTGGAAGGGTGAGGTGAGACGGGGGAAATACCAGAGAGACCCTGCGGAGACGCCTGCTGATTGGCTGATCAAATAAAGACGGACCAATCCGATTAAACTTCTCCAGATAGCCATCGGGGAGACGGATATCAGCCGGCAGGGACAGGCGCTTATTGATGTCCTAACAAAGCATTAAGGCTGTGTTAACTTGGGAGCCCGAGAGAGAGAGTGTGTGTGTGTGAGAGAGAGAGTGAGAGAGGGAGAGGGACAGCCAGCACCTCAGTGGAGATCTTTTTGTTCCTCATTCGGACTCTGACTGGACTCTGGACGTCGTCTGAAGAAGAGGCAGGGTCGCTCTCACCGTCTGAGCTCATCTTCACGTCTTCATGGACAATCTCTGGACACATACATACTGTATAACACTTTCTTCCACTGGTCCAATTTCCGCTTTGTATTTATATGTCAATAATCCCCTGGCATTACTGTAGCACTGCAGTACATTTGGAGGCATCAGTTTGTCAGTGTGGTATTTACATCTAATCTGGCTCAGATGTCATGGTGCTGGAGGACATTTTCACTGCTGGACATTATTCAAGTTCATACCGGTGGAGGTACTGTTGTACACAGAACTGTTGTACTTCGACTGCAGTTCAGTGGTACTTAAACCCAGTCTGATGATGTGGTTGTGTGAATGCACAATGTGTACAATACCTAAGTACACTGTAAAGTATGAATACCCAGCCTGGTGGTGTGGTTGAGGTAGGAGCTCAGGCTCCGCCCCAGCCCTCGAGGCCGCCTGAGGGAGCTGCTGTACGAGTGCAGGAGAGCTTGGACAGACAGGGAGGAGGAAGAGGAGGAGGAGGAGGAGGCTCCTGTCCTCCCTGCACCTCCTCTGACCTTCACACCTCCTCCTGATGACCCACGCATGGTGCCCACCTCTGAGACAGGAGGGAAGAGAGGAGTGTAGCGGGAAGTGGTGATGGGGGAGCAAGAGGTGGGGGGAGAGAGGGGAAAGAGTGGGCCAAAGGGAGGAGGTGATGAAGGGATGGGAAGACGGTGAGCAGGGGCGGGAACGGAGGATGGTGATAGGAGAAGGAGGAGGACAGCAGGAAGGAAAGGGTGAGACGTAGGGGGTGGAGGGGGGGGAGGAAGGGAGCAGCGATTGGTTGATCCATTTTTCAGAAAAGAAGAGAGGAAAACAAAAAGACAACAAATCATCCTTAGATTGGTGCAGCTGATTGGTCAACAAACAAGTCAAATTAGGTCAAATAAAATCGAACGGCAGAGGAGGGCAACCAATCAAAATCATAGATGGGCCAGATGACCAATCAGAGAACAGGGAGCATCAGGCATCAGGCAGCATGCAGCATCGCTTCGATCCCCAGCACGAAGCACAAGCTAAGCTCCTGCTCCACTTCCTGCCTGCAGAGCCCTCGTGGCCATGGTGACACACACCACGTTTACCTTACACACAGACACGCACATTCTATTTACATCTGGCACGCTATGTTTACCTTGCACACACTGTTTATCTTGCACCGTGATCAGTCACCTAACCCGCTCGGGCCATGAGGAGGTCACATGACATCACCAGGGCAGCACACACCCATCACATACACACATACTTCACACTCCTCCCGTCAGGCTGAGGTCACAGGAGTGTGAAGTCCACAACAAGCAACACCTCCTATCCACAGGGCATGATGACTGACCGCTGTCAGACACCCACCCACCCTCTCCTACCCAACCCTATCACCACAACACACACATAAACACACACACCCTAAGTGCCATAATTTCACTGGCACTGTAATGTTACAGTGATTAAGTCACTCAGAGATCAGATATGTATCACACGGACTGGTATTACTTGCCGTAATAATGACAATTATTCATGTCATTAATGTAAATTACTTAATCTTTATATCTTGGACATTTGCAACTTGGTAGTTATGCACTGCAATTCACCATGCCACCGAAAAATGTCTCTCTTTCTCTACACTGCTGTCAGCATGGTTTGAGTACTTTGATTATATATTTGTTTCAAGATTCCAGAGTTTTACATGTTACATGCTCAATGGATGTGCAGTGAAATGAAAGTTTCACCGTATATCACTGTAAAGCGTGCGTAGAGATAACTGACAGAAGGTGTTTACATGGTGTAACGGCATTGTTTACAATGTGTGTTACACATACATCAGTGCACTGAGTAGGTTACTGTTCGTGTGCACGCGTGTTTCCGTACGTGAATATATGTGTGGATACATGCGCTAGTGCTCTCCAGTATACCTGAGTCGCTGTGTGACGTCACCTCCTGGTCGATGGTCTCTCCGAGTGTCCTGTCCCCGCCTCCGGCCCCGCTCCTCCCCAGGGTAAGTGACAGCTGCCGTTTGAGTTTTCTCATCCTCTCCATGAGAGGAGGGAGGGGGGGCCGTGACGCTGAGGGGGGCTGGGCAGCCAGCCTGGACACACACCTGCAGATGGGTGAGCGCAGCAGATTGGTTGGGGGAACATGGTGTTTACATCACTTGTTACTATAACAACGAATGCAAGGTATTTGAACCTTGAGGGTCAAAACATACAGGTGGAGCAACTGTGTTGCAGTGCTCAAGAAAACAGGGAGTATGACATTCTGACTGACACACTACTTATGTGGACTACAGTACGACCTTTGACCTATGAGCTGCTAACCTGTGCTAGCACCTCCAAATCCCATGCCAACAGACTGCACTGCAGGGGGCCATCACAGTTAATACCTGCTCATCCTAGATGGCTGGGCGTTCCCCGAGGAGCCCCTAACCACACTTTATTTCGAGGTTACTTCAGCTGACGTAGCTGTACAGATATGATAATACTAACTGCGAAGGTCATAGCTCTGGCTATGTTTTTTTCCTTGTGGAAGTAATTATCCATAATTGAGCGGGAGTGCCCTTGTGAAGTAGTGCGAGAGTACCTGTGTACCGTAGTACCTGAGTACCAGATACATACCAGGTTGGAGGCTACGGTCGATTGTCATTAACTACTTGAAAGGAATTTCTCTCTATTGTCAGCTTGCCTTGCTTCGGTATTTACTAATGTATGAGTTGCGCTCGTTGACAGGTAATTAGCACTTCATCCAGAGCATTTGTCAGAAATATTCCCCGGCAGCTAGCGAGCTAACACCTGCTTGCCGCCATGCTAGCCACCTTTTTTTAGTTTCTTTCTGGTGTAAATAATTAAAATGTCGGAATCACAGGAGGCGAGGACACGAACACACACCTACAGCCACATCCCATACAAACCGCACACCCACCCACACAGCAGGCTAGCTCTGTGCTAACAGCGGTAGCATGGCAGCAGTGCCTATCAACAGATGTGATCGATATGAACCACGTCCCTCGTCTCAGAGTGTGTGTTAGTGTGTGTGGATGTGTGGATGTCTGTGTGGTAATGTTTGGTCTATTTTCTGCTATCCGTTAAATGTCACGCTGGGTTATTAATAGCAGCGGGGGCGGTGCGAGCTGATCAGCCTCTCCGAATCGAACCCCCACCCCGGGCCTTCATCTACTCACCAGTCGGGAACCGATGTAGCCGGTCCCGCGTTGACTGCGACTTGGTTCGGGTTCAGGCCGTAGGTGCCTCCTCTGCTCGCTCCCAGTAATCTGCAGCCATGTTTCTGCTGCGCTCCGCCCCTCCGCCGGTGCGTCCCGCGATGAGCGCCGAACGCACCGCTAAGCCTCGCCCCTTTCCAAGGTAAACTGCCAGTGCAAGGCTCATTTCAATATCAGCGTCTATGTCCAATAAATATCTGTTAATGAGTAATTGTCTGAGTTAGAATATTGAGTAGAGTATTGTCCTAATTTCGCAGTTTTACAAACAAATTGTCATAAGCAGTTGCAGTAAAGCTCATTCAGGGATCAACACACAAGCCTACTGAGCATCTACGGGTCACTAACTGCAGTCCCATGTGTTCATAAGGCAGTTTATTTGTGTAGCATGTAGACACGCATCAACATTCAGCCCCACTTGGTTGGTGGAGCAGCTCCTATTAGCTCCTGGCTGTGGTGTGTTCTCCACTGCAAATACCTCCTCCTTGATTCTCTATGAAACAAATGGATCTGATCATGTCACAGTGGGGAGGTGATACCACCGATACCGCTCACAAGGCCTCTTTCACTACCACAGCTCAACTTTGGGTCTTTTCGACAGAGACAGTGTCTCTATACCAGTCATGGCAGGTCTCATTACCAACCACATACTTCCCCTTTCGGCCTTTACAACCTTGAATAACATCTGTTTATTTACATGAAGTATGAATGTTTTCACAGTTCATATTCACTGAAATCCTGATAAAATGTCAGCATCTATGCATATCTTGCACAATATATAGTGTCTATGATCTCAACTGAATCCTCAGTTTTGTTGTTTGGAAATAAAATAATGCAGATTCATGCACAGTGAGTTCGGGCTACAGATCAAAAGTATCAAATGGCGCCAACTGCTGGTACAATTTGTCAGTCTGCAGTAAACAGTCCCATGGTGCTACCCTGTTGTTTAGTCAGAGTATTACAGCTATAGCTTCGCCATCCTGCGGTGGTCCTGCTTGCAGCCAATCTGTCTCTGCCGTCACTGCGACTGGCTGGAGTTGAAGATCTTGGCCAGGAGGGAGATGTTTGACTGGCTCTTCTGCTGATGGATGCGGGCCTTGTCTAGCTGTTTGTTGGAAGCTGCAGCTCTCCCTCTCTTCCTCATTTGGATCTCCTCTTCCGTCCTGCGCTGTGTGAAGTCCCACGTCTTCTCCTCCATCTAGGCCAAACACATTCATTTCATAAGCATGCTACAGTACACCCTAGAGGACATGCACAGCACTACATGCATCTTGACCACCAAAAAGACCACAACAAAGGCTACTGCTAGAGAGCGCTCCCCACCTGCTCTCCATCTCTCTGCCTCTTCTTCCTCCTCTTCTCCTGATGAAGACTCTTTTCCACGTTGTCTAGGTAGAAGTTGGTCTCTCTCTTGGCCTGAGACACCTCAGTCCTCAGCCTCTGCTGCAGCACCTGCTGCTCGTATGCCAGGCGCTCGCTCAGGTGAATCCACTGGAACCTGTGCAGGTACTGACACAGACAGAGTGTGTGCACACACACAGATGAGTAAACACAGAGCAGATAAAGGGGAAGGACAAGAAACAGGAGGAGAGAGAGAAAAAGAGAGAGAGCCAGGTGGGTAAACAAAGAGACAGACGAGGGGAGGACAGACAGCGGAAAGCATAAACAACACAAGAAGTATAGAGCAACAGGAAAGAGGACTAGAGACGGGCAGGGAGACGTAAACTAAGTCAGTCATGTTGGAAAACAGATTGGAAGCAAGAGACAGACACACAGATGGAGAGACAGATGGGCACCTTGATGTTCCACAGATCACTGCTGAAGTGTTGGCGCTTCCTGGTGGCCATGCTGGTGTTGTGCAGCGACAAGGCGACTCTCTTGGCCACACGCTTGTCTCTGAACTCCACCCACCCCTCGGTGAAGTCACAACGCCGAATCCCAGCTTTCTTCTTGTTTGTCCGTACTCGCCGATCTAAGGAAGTAGAGGGGGCAAACGAGAGAGAGAGAGTCTGAGTGTGTGGGCCTTAATAGATGTGCATAGGCATGTGTCTGTGTGTGTATGGGAGAGTGAGTTGGACCTTCTGGCTGCAAAAAGATCCGTCCAATCTCTCCATAGGGTGAAAGCATGTTCCTCAGGTGTTTAGGGCGTAGCCTGGGTGGGATGTGGCCCAGGTAGATGACGCCTGGGACACATTTACTATCTGAGCCCCCCTGCTTCTTGCCCACAGTGAGCTTGACTTTGCTCTTTTCTGGAGATGGAACTTCAGCACCATCATCGTCGTCGTCGACATCGTCACCACCTCGCTGTTGTTCATCTTCAGCCTCTGCCTCAGCCTCAACGTCTTTGTCTTCGACGTCCTCTTTTGTGTCGTCGTCATCATCGCTTCCAACAGCCCTCTCCCCTTCAGCTTCACTCGTCCTTTCCTCGTTTCCCCCCCTCTGGACTGCACTTGTACTCTCCTCCTTCTCTTCCCCTGCTAGAACTTCACTGTCCCTCTCCTTTTGCTTCGCCATCTCCCCGCGTGCTGCAAACAAACATGAACTTTTTGAGGAACGATCTGGCCTCAAATCCTCCACACGCTCTCTCTTCGCTCTGTCAGTCACCAGCTGTTTGGTTAAATAGACTGAAAATTACCTTCAGACGAATGGAATTTCGCTGGGTCCACCCGATTTACGTGTATTTTTGAGGGAACCCCTGGACTTCGCTTTCACGCGTGGGAATTTGTCGCGTTTCACATACGTCATAGATTCAAGTTACCTATATTAACCTAATGTAAAACTTCCTACAATTATTTCAAAATAAATCATGTCGAAACCTAATATCCACAAAATTTCAGACGGCGCTGTGCACAAAAGAACTGAAAATCTAAGTGATTGATTTGTGATTAATATACATCATAGAATACGTCAGTCTAAATTTGGAAAAGAAACGGGGGATTTTTTTAAAGAATTTAAGACACGTTTGCTTTTAAAAAGCTAAACCGGAAGTTGATGTAATCATACTTTTGGTAGTCGAAAGGAATGATGGGAAATTTGGCGCGCCATTCGAGCTCGAGATTAACATGTAGCAAGTCGATACCACTGCTGCGGTTTAGCCCAGGTACGGAAAGCGTTGAAACCTTTGCCAATTGACGTTTACCGGAAACGTGTCCTTTGGAGGCCTTTTTGTGTCAGAATTCAATTTCAGAGCGCAGATATTCGCTGTGTTGTCCCGAATCAGGGGTGAAGATATAAACCTCACAGTGACTACATAGACAAACACATGACTGATCCATGGCGAGAACTCAACACAGAAATCTTTGTCCAGCTTAATCCATGGCCTCTGAGAGGACATTGTTTTTTCCTCAGTGCCTCTCATCCCTGTGATGCATCTGAAATGATCAAGATCAACCACGAAAGTGCTACTCTCCAAATGCTTTGAGAGGGTTTTCTTTTCAGCGTTCTGCAGATTGCTGTGTTGATATGTTTGGAGAAGGGGATTTAGGTGAAGCTGTAGAAAGTGTTTCAGCCCTGGAACTCCTGCAGAAGGAGGAGGAACTGGGGAGCATTGTGACCTTCTCCTCTGCCTTGGACACTGCGCTGGGAGGAGGAGTTCCACTTGGGAAAACCATGGAGATCTGTGGAGTTCCAGGAGTGGGCAAGACACAGCTGAGGTGGGGGACATGCGCTGATGAGAGTTTGGGCAGATGTGGGACAGTTTTCTTTCAAGTCATATTTCGTGGACAGATATAGATTTCCAAACAAACACTTAATCACTTAATAACTGACTTTCTCTTTCTCTAACTCTTTCTCATTTCCCCTTTTGATCCTACTCTCTCCATCTTCCTACGTCTCTGCTCATTCCGTCTCGTACTTTTCCTCTCACACATTTTCTCCCAACTTTCTGCCTTCCTCCCCCCATGCTCTCCTCTTCTATTCCTCTTTTCCTCTGTGTCTCTCCTTTTCCCTCCAGCCTACAGTTGGTAGTGGATGCTCAGATCCCTGAGTGTTTCGGTGGTGTCGGCGGTCAGGTAGTCTTCATGGACACAGAGGGGAGCTTTGTACTGCAACGCCTGGAGGACATTGCCATGGCAACTGTCCATCACTGCTCCTCGGTGGTGGAGGATGATGAGCAGCGCATTGCTATGGAGACATTCACCTTGGAGAGTGTCTTGTCCAACTTGTTTATTGTGAGTGCGAAAGTTTCTACGGAAAAAATGACAACACTCAACACACAACAACACAGATTATCTGCACAGTTTTTCTATCATGAACTGTGACAAGATTTGTGATTTCACTGGTGTTGCCCTCTGCATTCCTGTCTCCTGTAGCTGCGTTGCTATGATTACGTGGAGCTTCTAGCAGAGATCCACCTGCTGCCTGACTTCCTGTCCCAGCATCCTAAGGTCCGCCTCCTGGTGATTGACAGCGTTGCTTACCCATTCCGCCAGCAGTTTGATGACCTTTCACAGCGAACGCGCATCCTCAACGGCCTTGCCCAGCAGCTCATTGCCATGGCAACTACTCACAGCATTGCTGTGGTGGTAACTAATCACATGTCCACCAAAGTTCATCAAGGCCAGTCCCTGCTAGTCCCAGCTCTGGGAGAGACTTGGGGTCACGGCGCCACACGCAGGCTCCTCCTCCGCTGGGAAGGCGGGCGCAGGCTAGCGTCCATCCTAAAATCACCTGACTGCGCCAACGCCACCGTCCAGTATCAGATCACAGCTGCTGGCTTCAGAGACGTTGACCTATCAGAGGAGCCGCACAGCTCTGCAGGAAACCAGAGGAAACGGCCCAGGATCGACCAACACCAGCCAACTGTCTCACATCAACAAGCCAACAGCTGATGTGTGTGTGTTTGTGAGTGCTTTATTAGATTAAATTATGCTGTGGAATCGAAATTTTCTGGATTTGTTTATTTTCATTTTTCTGCTATTTCATCGATAACTGATTGTGGTGGTTGTGGCGGTCTAGATATCAGATGGAGTTGTATCAATCTTTTCTGTTTGTGTTTGTGTTTCTGTTTGTGTTTGAGTCGCCATGCTTGTGTAGTGGCTTTTGGCCCGTATGGGACATTTCACAGACAGGAGCATCGTGATGTAAACCGATTTGTAGTTTGTCTTTTTGTCCAGCAGGTGACAGCAAGTGACTAGTTGCGTGTTGGAATTGTCTGGCCCAAAAAGGATGAGAGGCGGGAAAGCAGGGACGGGGATGGAGAGACGGGCAGTAAGCAGCTGCACAAGGAACACACACAATCACAAAGTGGGTTGACATTTTAAGTGTTTAATCATTATTTCCACCTACGCAGGCCACATGACCCCCCTATCTCAGCAGAGTCATCTGGCTAGAGAGCAATCATTCCATACATACACCTACACACACATAGCCTGATTTC
>OMPJ01025503.1:2407-32716 GCA_900312935.1 Carapus acus
GCCATGTCAAAAAAAAAAAAAAAAAAAAAAAAACGCCTCCAGCTGCTGTGATGTTGAGGGTTGGAATTTTGGGAGGCCAGCGATATCATCGCAGGTCGTCGTGCGTGACATTCGTCTCTGCAAATCACTCGAGTGTCGGCGTCAATCTGAGCCACATTCACGTCATAAACGTTCAGCCCCCGCCCCCCGGTCTCCCATATGGGCGACACACGATGGTGACCTCTGTCCACCCATGAAGTCCTCCACCTATCGAACTTTTACCGATGCCGGGAAGCGCCACAGTCCTCGAGGAGAGGACCGAATCTGTCAGCGTGGCAGTAGCTGCACGGGTTAGACGAGGGAGTCGTGGAAGCATCTGTGTATCTCGGTTGTTTTCTTCGTCTCTTATCTTTGTTGTCCCCAATACCTCCCTCGCGTGAATGCAAAGCTATCTCCAGCGTCATGGTTCGATAAAAACGGTGAGGTGGGGGGGCGAGGGAGGGTCTTTCTCTGTCCGCTGGTGAAGGGCGCAACGGTATGTTCACGGCCAAAATGAAACGACGGAAGGTTGTCACTGCGAGACCGAAACGGGGATCGTTAGGCGTGAAACGGGGAGAAAGGGGGACGTAAATGTAGTCGAGGCTGCTGACAACGTGGTGGAAACGAGGAGAAAATAGATGAAATCGAAATCACAGCAGCAATGATAGAGCTTTTTCCCAAACACTCACGTCTGGTTAAGAAGATGACAAATGAATGCAACTAAGGGGACTCACCGGTAATAATTGAGTTTCTAAGAGCAAAAGTTATGCTGATGGCATACTTTCTGAATCACCATCTATGTCGAGAGAATTCATGATTATTGTTGTTCTTCATCACGCATAAGACCTTATAGACCTGTACTTGATTAAAAACGAAAACAACAGAAACTAACTGAATACCTGTGTAACAGTACGATAACACTGAACTGTGGATTGTAATTGGAGTGGTCCTTCAGGTGCCTTCTCGTGTTCTATATCCACTTCTGTTTTAGGCTGATCAGGCAGGATGCAGGACGCCTCTGCACTCTATGTGGGGGCAAACTTCTTGGCCTGTGCCCTCACCCGCTTCTCGTAGTCCATCCTGTTCTGGCTGTGAGAGGGGAAAAAAAAAAAAAAAAAAAAAAGAGGGTGTGACGTGGGTGGGGAGTGGGGACACACACACTATCAAACCTCATCTGTAACTCCTGAATAAATGTGGCATGGTAACTGGGTGAAAATTTAAAAGCTTGTGATAATATATCAGTGAGGACAGCGAACACGACAAGGACGACGTGTAGTTCCTCTGTGCTGTGGCCTTGTTGACGTTCTAACAAAGATCAACAGCGGGACATGCCCTGGAAAAGTTCTGACCTGACAAACAGTGACCTTACAAGGGGGAAAAAAAAAGGACATGACACAGCGGAGGAGCGGAGATGTTCAAAATGACTGACAATATCGGGGGGTTGCTGTAAAGCTTGGAAAATATACAAGACAGGACAATGTAAAACAGGGAGGCCTGGAGTCCTTCTTGAATATGAATTTAGCTTCCTACAACTAGGACAATATGAAAGTCACGATGGGGGAATAATTTGGGATTGATTTTGGGTCGTCAAATCAGGACACTGACCAGTAAATCGTGTAGGCCTCTGCTTGTGCTGGATCTTGGATGTTGGGCTCATTCAGCAGCTCCTGGATTCCCAGCAAGATCTGAGAGAAGAGAACGGTTCTCACGCTGGACGTTGCCAAGCCTAGTTTACAGAGAATTTCAGAGCCCACAATATGTCAATTCAGCGGACATCTCGTCACCTGTTTGATGGTGATGGCCGGCCTCCAGTCTTTGTCTTCCTCCAGGATGGACAGACACACTGTGCCTGATGGGTAGACGTTTGGGTGGAATATAGGCGGCTCAAACTTGCCTGCATGAAAATCCACAAGGGGCGATGTCAAAATGATGTCAGGTTTGAGACGCATTCACACATGTAGTCGAGTTGTTTATCTAAAATGATTATTAAGGCTAATAGTATGACTACTGCGTCTCAGAGACTATGATTGGCAGCAGGGACACCCTAGTACTCACATTTTGGTGGTGAGGAGGGGTAGTCGTCTTTGAACAGCATTCGGAGTTTATACAATCCTCCCTCCCACAAGGTCTACAAGTGTAGAGAAGGGTAGATTGATTTATTGAAAAGGCAGCAAAAACAATGGACAATGTCCAAACTGACCAAAAAAACTAAGTTTCTAGAGAAATGACCCAGGGTCAGATTTCATAATCAAGTTGCAACTTTGCAGCATACTGCGACTGAAATGGGGGCATGGGGACAATTTTGAACGTAGCTTGAAACAAGATGGCTATGAGGGAAGGAAAGAGATGAGGACAGGTGATGTGCCTTGGCAAAGGGACAAGCCAAAAGACAAAGAAGAAGTTAAGTGATATGACTGCTTTGGTTAGATAATGATTAGATCTCAAAGCAGCCTTCAGATAATCTTTTTATTCCCCGTGCTTCCTTAGCCTCAAGGACAGCAGAGACGTAACATATTCAATGAAAATCTTATACTTGGACTGAAATATCATGTTTATCTGTGTGACATGGGGATTGGGCTACGGGATAGCCACATGCCCGTCCAGGCACACACACACAAACTCTGACCTTTCTCTCTGTTCTTACTTCCCTGGGGTTGCACAATGAAGATAACGGCCCAAACGACTCCCAACGTATGTATGATGTATAATTTATCACTGACATTTCTTCATGTGCAATGGGGGCAAGCAGGAATGCAACAGTAGTGGATCATTTTAGTTTGGATGACTATAGATAAACAACATGTGGAAACTTACTCCTTTCTTTCCTGGTATGGCACACTCCCAGTTCATCAAATTCATGGTTCCATCTGGATTCTTTGTGGGCACTGCAACAAATCCCTGACAAAAACAATCAACAAAAGACAAACCTTTAGTGGACATCTGAAACGCTGTCAATGTGGAGGCTGAATGACTATCATGTTCCTTACGAATGGATGATCTTTTCTCCAGGCTTTGCGCTCCTGAGACAGTCTGCTAAGAGCGATGCCAGACATAGCTGCTCATTAACGCCCCCTACTGGACAAAGAAACACAGACAAGATACGGAGCGTCAATTATTCATTGATAAACCTGAGGCTTTCCGTTTAACAATGTGACTGAGGTTATTATATGGAGCTCGGAATTTGGATTGAGTGGCGGGAAAGGGAGTTAGATCGCATTCATCAATGACCGAGGGTGCGGACAGTAATGTCGCCAACGCCGCCCTGAGGTACTGGACTTAGCTTGATCGATTTAAGTCCAACATGCAGAACGATGTCTTTCAAAGGTCTTACCTTGAATTGTTTGACTTTGGCAACAATATGAACGACGGGCGAGATTCTCGCTAACTGTAAGAATTGCTTGGTTTCGTGTGTTGGCTTGTTTGCTAACGTTAGCGCTCCGTTGACAGCAATCAGCCTACAGAAAACACACCCTACGACGCCGAAAAACAAGACGACTCAGCTCGGAAGGGCCAAACTGGGAGAAGCGACTGACAACACCCCTTGATTAAAATTACTTTGCCACGACACATAAATGTAGTTATTGTCGATCTATAATACTTAACCAAAACAATACCACTCGTAATAGCACTGTAAATGCTAACATATCACGGTGAAGGACCCCAATTTGTTTATTTCGCGAGGTCTTTCAGGCACACAGTTAGACAGTCGCAGCATATACGTCACAGACCTTGCGACATGTTTGGGTTAGGAGACGGTAGTTTGAGGCATTTTGACGAATGTTTTTATGTTGTGCAAGTATTTTAAGTTGTTTTCCGGCCTGCTGCTGCCGGTTGCTGGTATATCAGAACATGTCTGTTGTCATACAGAAGCGATACAGCCTTGTGCTGAATGCCAACGCTCCCCTGTTATGTAACATCAACACTACTCGCAATTTCGTCGACTAATATGTCAGTCTACATCTGAATTGGGGTTTCATTGGATTCGGCAGTTATTTTACTGCTCCGTACGTAGACAGCTAGCCCCCGTCGGATCTTGGTACATTCAGAAAACAAGATATAACCAATGCAAAAGCCTGATGGTTTTAGATCAAGCTGGCTGTTAATCCACTTTACCCGGCCATATTGAAACAGAGGGAACAAAATGAATCACGGCGTTCTGAAAATTCTCTAAAGTTTAGTTTTTTGAAAGCCTATTTTATTGGTTGATTTGCATAATATTTGAATAAAGCGCCTTTCTGGTTTTCTTCCATCAGTGACCATCACGTGGTCACACTTTTGAAACGTTTATTTTTGCAATCGGGCATCTTGCCAGATACCCCAAGTCAAGATCAGGAAATGGGTTGCGCTGGTAAGAAAAGTTGTTGTATGTCAGGATCCAAAATTTGTTTTGCCTGCATAAGAGGCTAGTGAAGTGAAGCGAAACTCCTTTGTGTCTTTTGTACACTTTTAAATTGAAAAAGTGTGAATTTGGCAATTCAACTCCAAAAATTCCATTCGAAAACATCTCAGCAAGCTTTACAAGCCCTTTTGAGTATTTTGCCATCCTGCTCGCAGTTGTTGAACAAAGCCAAACATTAACTACCTGAACCTATGTTGTTAATAAGTGACTTACCACCTCAAAATTGAGCAATTTGTCCAGGCCAGGAAATTCCATAATGCAGCAGTTTTATTGAAACTACTGAAGTGCACAAAGTATTTCCTCTTCTCATCTAAAAGTGTGCCATTTCAAAAATTAAGCCACATTAAGTTACATTTCAAGACTTGCACAGGACAAGTAATGTAAACCTGCGATGATCCTCACAACACATACCACAAGTTGAAATACCATCGGAGCAAGTGTCAACTGTGTAACCTGCACTATTTCTTGGGGAAAACTGGAATGAACATTGCATAGCCAAAAATTTCCACTGGACAGTTGTGAGACGCAAGGTTTGAGATTAGGACCCTGTTTCAGAGTCAAGTGCAATGTGCTTTTTTGTACAATGGGCTGTGTGTTTGGAAAGGTGCTGGACGTCCCATGCCATGTCCAGTCACCTGCACTGACTTTTCCTTTCCTTTACATATCTCGCCACCTCTCCCTCCTCACACCTCCTTCCCCTGTCCCTCAGAGATGATGTACTCTGGAGACGCTCGCTTGAACCATTCTGACCAGGAGCCGTCATAAACGCACACCCCGGGGTGTCCCAGCAAGTGCGCAGCAAGGGCGACATGACATGCGGTGACACCCGAGCCACAGGTGGCCCACAGGGGGCGCTGCAGGTCAACCCCGGCCTCATTGAATAATTTGGAAAGATCCTCCAGTCCCAGCTCCTTTCCAGAGGCGTTCATGAAGGTGGTGAAGGGCATGTTGATTGCTCCGGGGTAGTGTCCTGGTAATGTGTCTGCAAAAGTGAAACAAAGCAGTACGCATGACCATAAACCATGACATCACAGTGTCTGAGAGATTATGTTTGGACATAAATTCCTGTTTGCTATATCCGGCAGCCATTGTCAGCATCCCTCTACCTGCTTGTGACATCATCCTTGAATAAATTATGAGGTTGAGGTGAAATTTTACACAATCTCTATGTTTGATCTGGACACCTTAATGATTCTGGTATAAGTATAGATTAGCTTTAAACCTGGTGTTTCAATCTATATGTGGTAATCTGGCAACTTGGAGTATGTTGTGTGTGTCATTAAAGACAATTGAGTTCATCAATTACACTACCTCTTTGGTTCCATCTGTTTACATCTATTCAAAACTGGGGGTGACAGATAATTAATTTTTCTGTGTGTTTGCCTGTGAATGCTCCTTTGCACACGATCACCCCCTTTTCTATATTTACTATTTTTTCGGAGCAAAGTGGTCAGCCATCGGGAGCGGCCGGGAATCGAACCCCCACATTTAGTTTACAAGTCGATACGTTTACCCACAAAAGCCCCGTATCCTATACGTTCAAAGGTTTCGATTCTTAACTTTGACATTTTCTTGTCACGGCATCTTCATATTGCAAACGGTAACATCCCATAATTCTCACCATCTCTGGGCTCGGGCTCGATTCCCCTGAACCTGCCAGAGGACCTTGCGTCCACAACCTGGACCTCTTTGCTGTGGATGTTGTCCAAGATCTCCTCGTAGCTCTTCACCCATGATGGATTGAAGGTGCTTCGAAACTCCTTGGGCTCCGGTTTCTGGTACTCGGACGTGACCGGGTGACCATCGGCCAGCCAGTTCTTCATCCCCCCGTCCAGAACAGACACCAGGTTATGGCCGAACAGCCGAAACATCCACCAAACCCTGGGCGCGCTGAAGGAGCCCACGTCG
The DNA here is from genome assembly GCA_900312935.1 of Carapus acus. Classification (NCBI taxonomy): domain Eukaryota; kingdom Metazoa; phylum Chordata; class Actinopteri; order Ophidiiformes; family Carapidae; genus Carapus; species Carapus acus. The sequence goes on from OMPJ01025503.1 coordinate 8,733, forward strand.
GTGGTGTCGTAGACGACGACGTGCGTGTCGTTCCCGATGCCCAAGTCCCCGACATAACGGGAGAAGTCGGCCGGGCTGGGCAGCATATGGTCGAGCGTGGAGGAGGCATCGCAGCATTCGTCTATGTCAAAGAAAGACGAACCCGGAATGTGCCTCTGGGCGAACTCGGCTCGGGTGTCCCGTTTCAGCTTCGGGAGGTACCATGATGTGTCCAGAATACGAAGTTTGGGTCCTACGAGGTTGTTTCTGAGGGCATCGGCCAGCCACTGACCCGACACTAGAGCCCGGACCTGCGCCGCCATGACAGTCCGCGCGAGGAGATGACGACGCAGCGAGAAGTTCAATAAGAGTAAGATTTATGGAATGTAGTTCCCATATTATGGGCAGATTGTTCGAAATTGCTGGTTTGAAGAGGCACAACGTTCACCTCAGAGCGCAGTTTTTTCCCCCCATTATACGCCTAACTTATTTTCTTCGGCCCACTCGCTTTTGTGGCGCTGTAACTATAGCGTGAGGGCATTATTTACCACTCGGTCAATTAAGAGTTAATTTTTGTACTTTCATGTACAGCTTGTCATTACAATAACAGCACAAGTGAAATTCAGGCACCACAGTTTGATGTTTCGAAAAAGGATCTCGTGATATACACCACTAGGCAGGTCCACCAAGCCTCCGACAGATGGCGACATGACACCTGCCCAGAGATGGTCCACAATGACGGCGGCGTATGATTAAAATGGGAAAATGAGACCATCGTCCGGAACGGTCATGGTGTAGACATCGTGTCCAAATTCAAAAACAATCATCCCTTTGAAACTCAGCTGGTCCTCTCGACATATCCGGCGACAATTGAGAAACTGAATCTTTTATTCTTATGATTAGAATCTCCTGAATCATCAATCATAGCTGATGTTTCTAGACAGAGAAAAAACTTCCAACAAACCCCATGGGACAAAAATAACAAGTACCCGACCCACTTCTTTCACATCGTCTCCCACTCACACCCTGAAATGGCTTAAATGCATTTATCTCAAAACAAACAATGCCCACATTACCCCACACAAATGGATGTGGTCTATTAGTTTACACTACCCTGATATTCCCTTCTTCAGTAGTGATTGTGTGATAACTGTAAAAACAGAAAATGAATGTATTCTAACTTGACCTTTCTAATTATGGCAGTTATGTCCATCACCTGAAGACTTGTGCCGGGATCCTCATGATTACACCTTGTTCTGGCCCTCAGTAGCAATATGTTCTGGAGGAGCCTTGCTGAACCACTCGTACCACGATCCATCGTAAATGGACGCCCCTGGATAACCACACAAATGAGCAGCCAGCACCATGTGACAGCCGGTCACACCAGAGCCACATGAACCACACAGTGGCTTCTTAAGGTCCACCTGTGACTTTTTGAAGAATTGCTCCAGTTCCTCCTTGGAGAGCATCATGCCATCCTCGTTTAAGAAGCGGAAGAAGGGCATGCATTTGGAACCTGGGATGTGGCCTGGGAGAACACCTGCGGGACAACAAAGAAAATGAGTAATCTACAGCAGAAGCAGGCAAGCTCCTCGGCTCGGGGGCCACATTGACTTTCAAATTTTGACAGACTGGCCACGTCAGCAAAAGGTGCAGACATATCAAACAGAAACAAACAAACTAACAAAAAAGGCATAGGGTGTGACATTGGCTACTGTTTAATGGGAACTGGTGTCAGTTTTGTTGTTGTGGTTTTTGTTGTTGTATAGTCACTATATAGGAGAAAATCTGTACCAATGTCTGACAGGCTGGAACAAAGACACCATCGGGTCTGATGTGGCCCACAGGCAACAGTTTGTCAGCCCCAAATGTATAGTCATGCGCTGGTGTGTTCATACGTAAATATCATATTAAATATTTTCAGCACGTTTTAAACTTGATCCAGCCATTGTATGGCAGCACAGATTATTTATTACACCTTTTTGACTGTCCCTACAGACTGGAGGCAGGTCTGACCTTTTACCTAGAGAACATCGTGAACTTACGTTGATTGTAATCATTCTAGGGTTGCAGTGTACAAATATACAGTAGATCTCCTGTTACCTTCTCTGGGTTCTGGTTCCTTTCCTCGGAACCTCGCATAGGGCCTCACATCGACCACCTGAAACTCCTTAGTGGAAATGTTCTCCGTCACGTCCTCGAATGACTTCACCCAGGAGCGGTTTATGGTGGCGGTAAAGCGGGATGCTTTCGGCTTGCTGTACTCCGACGTCACCGGGTGTCCCTGGTTGACCCAGTTCTTAAAGCCCCCGTCAAGCACCGAAACCCTCGGGTGCCCAAACAAGCGGAACATCCACCAAACTCTCGAACACGAAAACATCCCATAATCACTGGCATCATAAACAACGACGTGGCTGTCATTTCCAATTCCTAAGTTTCCAACGTAGTCCGCGAAAAACTTCTCAGATGGCAGCATATGATCGAACTGCGAGGTGCGGTCCGAGCACTCGTCTATGTCGAAAAAAGACGCTCCTGGGATGTGGGTTTGGGTAAATTCCTTCTTGCCGTCGCGGTTCATCATCGGCAGGTACCACGATGTGTCCAGTACTCGCAGTGGTGGACCGACGAGATTGTTTTTGACCATATTTGCCAGCCATTTCGCTGTGACGAGCGCTTGAGTCTGTACCCCCATGTTCAGCTCCACAACACTGCGTTCAGGTGCAGTAGGGAATAGAGTTAACAGTTCCGATACAAGGTAGCAATCACAGCAACATGTGCAAGCTAAATTTAGCAGTGGCGCCCTCCCAACACTTTGGGGACGTTTGGTGAATAGAATTCCAAAAATGTCTGGGCTTCAGAGAAACACAAGAGCAGAGTCGCGATCTTCGTTTGTTCGGGTTTACAACTTTTTAGAATTTTCCTCCGAGAAGTGCCTGAACGCACCGTATGCACGCGTCCCTATGTATTTACGAACTTCTAATGGGCACGTCATCGCAGCACTCCCCGATAGATAAAACAATGAAAGAATAAAACAAAACAAAATAAATCCATGTTGCCAATGACCCTCCTAATCGATAAAGCCATTGATTACTCAGATCTATTCAATCATAAATAATACTTAATGTGCACCGAGTGAATAAACAAAAATCCTCCCATCTAAGCTCAAGTCCAGGTACAACTATTTTTGCGTGACTCCTCACACCATCACATGATGTAGTTACCGTCCTGTACCTACATCTGTCAAGCCTCAATGTTTGAACGCCACAAAGCTTTTTTTGTAAACCAATACTATGTCCTACCAATCACGATCATTTTCAAACATCAAGTATCTGAAAATATGCATTCTACACCCTTAAGAGTGACAGCAGTTTTAATCCTGTTTGTAACTGTCTCCTGCTGGTGACAGTCTGAGGGGAGATAATTCAGTGTTTTGGGTACAGTTGTTTTATTTCTAGGCAGACAGGATGCAATAAAAGTTGCATCTTTATATCTTTTAGTTTCCAGTCTTCTGCATTTTTCATTATGAATGATAATTCATCCACTTGTCACCTTTTAACCGTTTTCACATGAATGCCAACCGCTCTGACATTAGCAGGGCCAGGAAGTCAATTTCAGCTCACATGGAGGAACATCTTATGAGTGCAACAGTGCTCTCTTTGTGTCAAATTGGAATGGAATCTACCTAGAGTTTCCCTGGACAGTCGGTGATGCTCAGACTGCACTCATTACAAGGAAATAATGAGACTTTTTGTGAATTAAAATTGTGGCCTTAGTGGACTGGCATCATAGACAAGAACTGCAAGTTTGGTTTTCCCCGGCATCAGCAGTGATGTACCGGTATTCACCTCGAGTGACCAAATTTGTAGCCTAAGTGCGTCCCTGAGATTTGGACAGTGACCTACCTCGCTTTCAGAGCTGGCAGGTCCTGTGGTAGCACACAGGGATGTAGGTTCTCCCGAGTGCAAATCTATTGACCCGTCCCTGTTTTGAAGTTGTTGTTGTATGTATGTTTCTGTCCCAGCAAACTATAATATCTTGCCTCTACCTCATCTCAGCCTAATCTGCCTGCTGCTAACTCAGACCCTGATGTCGCTGTGGTGGCCTCCTGCCTGTTATTGGCAGCATCACCTGAGCTACAATTGAATGCTGTCCTCACCTCATCATACTCCCTTGGAGCGGAGGGAGTTCAGGCCATTTGTCTGTGCCACTCAGTCCTGGCGACAAATGGAGTTGGGCCATCTGCCACAACCGAAGTCCCCCTCTGTCAAGTACTGTTTGGGCCATTCGCTCAAACTGTTTTCCCATAGGGACAAGAGCACTTTGAACTGTCTGTCTTTCCCCCGTTGACAAATGGGGTTTGGGCCATCAGCCTTAAGCAACCTTATCCGATGCCATGCACAGCTTTGGCCACTGGAGTTTGGTCTGACTGAAGGGACAGTTTATGGCCTGTCCTAGGACCCTCTGCCCTGCACCACTCTGTCAGTTTTCCCCGTGATGAACTGTAGCTAAAATCAGTTTTTGTTTACTTGTGTTTATGTCCCCACCCTGGTTCCAATGCTTTTGTATTTGTTTTATTTCTGTTTCTAAGATATTGCTGTTCTTGGAGATGTGTCTGTCATTTTTTCCGTTGCTTTGATGCATTCTGCTCATCCTGGTGTGTCTCTCTGGTGCTGTCTTGCTCACCTGTCCTTTATTGCTCTTGTTTCTGCGCCTCACACTGTCATCCGCTCCTCTTTTTCTGTTTGAGCGTTCCACATCCTGCGTTACTCCGCCTCCTATCGGCAACCCAAAGCCAGGACGGAGATGAGAAGGAGGGAGTCAGAGGACCCGAGAGCAGCGTAGATGGAGAGATAGTGGGAGAGAAAAATAAGGAGAAAATTCAATTGGTAAATTGGAGTCACTCGCTCCTCAGTAGAGGCAAACTGTCTTTTTGTTGTAGAACAACAGTCCCTCCACTGACTGTTCTTCCATCACACCAACTGGCCAGACCGAAGAGAAATCGTCTCACCCAGGTAAGTTTCTTTTAACCTCACAACCTGTCAGCAGAAACTCCGCAGAAGGAATCAACAACAAAGGAGACTTGTGGAGGCATTTAGGAACCTTGATAAATGTAAAAAAAGTAATAGTAACAACTTTATGCGTTTATCCTCATACATTGTTAGCATTCATTTTGAACGGAGAACACGAACAGAGTTATCTGTCCAGCTGCAGAACCATCTAACCACTTATAGTGGGACACATATAGTGGAAAGTGTTGTCCTAGTATTGGTGTTTCACAAAATAGAACAGAGAAGTTGTTTGCCTTATTTGTCCTTTACATTCATAATACATCAGTGTCCAGATTGAATTTAGGCATGGTGCGCGGACAAATGTTTGAGTTAAACACAATAACATCTATCATAGTAAAATTTGAAGCTGCCCAGTCTTCGCTTTAAGACTGGGCGAAGACTTAAAGCCCAGGTTTGGACAGAAATGCAAACGTTGGTGGGATTTCTTGTGGTCTTTAATACACATTTGAGACAATGATTCTGGAAATGAACCGTGCTCGGAAATCAGGCGACAGTTGCAAATGCACCATTGACCGTATTAGTTGCACGACACAGTTGTAACATGAGTAATCAAGTAATAAGACTAAGACTACTTTCATCCTCACATTGTCTACATTTCATTTTACCAACAGCAATTCCAGACACGACACAATGGTTGACAGATTGCAGTACGAAACATTTCCACAGTTTTGTTTTGTGTTTTTCCTCATACATTTCTCATGCTGGTATTCTGTATTGGAGTCACAGGATCGAGGCTGGACCTGAATTCAGCCTCAGATATAACATAGACAGGCAGCATTGTGTGGAGAACTTGAACTGATAAAGCAAATCAGACAAATCTAATTTTCCAACACTCAAAAAAAGAGAGAAAAAAAAGAAAAACCAGCTAACCATTCCCATGACAACTGGTAGTACAAAATTCCAGCCTGAAGTTTCTTTGGCAGGCAGGGGGAGTAAGTGGAGAGACTAATAGGCCTTTAATTTATTTCATGTGCCAGACGAGCAGCAAAATCTCACAAAGATAAATTAATTGGATGCATTCCATTTACTTTGACCGTCCTAAAACACAAAGAGGCTTTTGTTTTAACTCGTCTGTCTCGTAGATATGATCACTGGCTTACTGACTGCATTCATTTAAGCAGAAAGATGTTCGAAGATTTTTAAGAGGAGGCGTGCCGTGTGTTACAATATGTTGTGATTACCGAATCTAGATTTACAACACAGAGTCAAAGAAATTAAGCAACATGCAGTTACAATTTTGACCACCAGCTCGGTAGCTATAACTGGACAAATGAACATCATTTGTTGAAACACAAAAAGCAATGGATCTTGCTCTGTGTGGCAATGCTCCAAGAAATTGTTTCAAAATAAACACACTCAATAGCAGCTGCCTTTGCAAACACACTCCAAAGCATGTAGCAAACCTACACAGAAATAAGTTGCTTGAGTCACACACTGTACATATTCCATCTTTTTTCCCCTTTTTGTATCACCAGGATGGCCCTTCTTGACTACCCTATCCCTGACCTGGAGGTCACCTTGCAAGAAGTAAGCCGTGTCCTGCAGCTCACCCTGACCCCTGACCTCTACCCCGAGTTCCTGATCGCACTCGAACAGCAGAGGGAGCTCCTCTATCATAACCAACAAAAAATAACAGCCATAGCCGTGGGCCATGAGAACTGGGTGACAGAGCAGTTCAAGAGAGCATTGCTGAGCTGCCCTGATCCCTTGCCCACATCCACAGCACTTCCTGTCATTCTGCTTGCATCTAAAGCTAAACCCTGCTCCCAAGTAGAGAGGGCTGCGGCTCTGCTATGGGCAGTCGCAAGACTTTACAGTGAGCCCTCGTTGCTGGAGGGGGATGTGCCAATGGAGCACACACAGCAGTCAGAGGTGTTCGCGGCAAGTCGAATACCTGGTAGAAGTACAGATGAAATTAAGGTGGGTCAGAAGTCACGCACTTATCTCAATCACGCCAATTTAGCTTTCATGCCTGTGCATACCCTAAAAATGCATTATTAATACTCCTATTTTTATTGTATTATTTGTAATTATCAACAATGTCATCTCCAGGTATTCCCAGACAGCCTCCATGCCATCATCACTTGTGGTGGAGGAGTGTTTCCTATTGACATTCTACATTGCTCCACCACTGGTGGTTCACTGACTGCTCGACCCTTCCTGGACATCTACGGAGAGCTGTCCCAGGTGATGAGCCAACCCGTCGCCGAGAAACACAATGATCCATCCGCTATTTGCAGCCTCTCGGCTCTGGAGCGCAAAGAATGGGCTGCCATCAGGGAAGCGATCCTGGACCAGGAGGACGCCGCAGCGTTCTCACTGGGGGTGATGGAGAGCGCTGTGGTGGTCATGTCGTTGGAGTCCTGCGACGCAACATCTGAACTGGCTGATATTCTAAACGCTGTGAGGCTGGGAGGAGGAAATGGTCCCTGCCTGAGATACTATGACAAGGTATTAGAGATTTTCAGTTCATGTGAGACTGGCATCATCTCATAAATGCTGATACCGTGATGTGAGGACATTCTTCATGTTACAATATCAACACCGATATTGTTGATATTTACAAACAGACAGACAGACAGACAGACAGACAGACAGACAGACAGACAGACAGACAGACAGACAGACAGACCAACAAAATGTCAATAACCTGAATCGTACAAGTAACTGTCCAACAGTCAAAAAGAACAAATATGTGAAAACTTGAAGCAAAGATTTAATCTAAATAAGTGTTAATCAGTGATTGTTAAATATTTCCTATTTTCCCTCCAGGTGGTGAATCTTGTGGTGTTTCTGGATGGCACAGCAGGGATACTCTTTGAGCACAGCGCCGTAGATGGGATGGTTGCAGGACTTGTTACAGAGTGCCTGTACAATTTGTCTGAAACAGTTGACTTCAGCGTGGTCCATCGCGACATCGAAAACCTCAAAGAATCCACCCCAGAGATCAACCACAACTTGGGCTCCCCTTGTTCTTTGTCTTTTCCGTTGCAGGGGGCAAATAGTCCCAAACCAAGCACCTCACTTAAAACCACTCATCCAATCCTGACTTTCGATATGTCCTCATATCCCGACGTCTTCTCCGCTTTACGGGGCCATCGCGGCCTTTATGATGCCTGGGTCAATTTTTCTTTGCAGCTTTCTCTGAGACAGACTCTCTGTGAATCTGCCAACAGTCATGTGCTGGTGACACCCACCCATATGCGCCATTACAAACATGGCCGCTGTGACCCCACCTATTCCGTCACCGCGCATTCACGCAAGTTAGTAGGTGCTTTGTCATCAAGCATTGGGCCTGATAGAACAATCAACTACACCAATGATCTGCTGCATTTATTCCACGTTGCTTTCCTGGAGCACAAAAGCCTTATCAAGCACACCAAAAATGGTCGTGGAGTTGGTCCGCATTTAGCAGCTTTGCGTCGATCTCTGCCACCTGCAAACCCACTGAAAAAGTTCCTCGATCCTTTTGGGTGTCCATCTGTGTACCTCACAGGCACAGATCTGATGGAGGGTTTAGAGTGTGGAGTAGGGAACGTGTACGCCAAAGACCAGCTCGCTGTCACCTATCTTGGGAAGAAAGACAAGGTTCGCATCATACTAAATGGTAAAGGGAGCTTCGCTGTGGTGTTGCAAAAGCTTAAAGAAAACCTAGAAATAAACCTGAAGTTGGTCATGCTGCTTGCTGTTCGGTATGCACTCGCATGTCAGATGGGCGCCCTAGAATGCCTTCTTCAATATGGGCAAGAAATGGAGATCAATGGTGACATGTTTAACTGTCTAGTGAAGCCAGAAAAAAAGGGTGCTTCTGCTATGGGCCCGGACTATACCTTAATAATTCATGGAGGAGCTGGTGAAGAGATGATGTTGAACACCAATGTTATAGGTGTTATTGAGTTTGCCCTGAAGACAGCATTAATCCTTGGATCCAAGGTACTTTGCCTAGGAGGCAGTAGTCTGGATGCAGTTCAGAGATCGGTTGAAGCTCTTGAGGACTGTTTCCTGTTCAATGCTGGGAAAGGTTCGGTATTCAACAGAGATGGCAGACATGAAATGGAGGCAACCATTGTAGATGGCAGTGCCATGGCATCGGGTTCTGTCGCTTGTCTACAGAATGTTAAGAACCCAATTCAAGCAGCCAGATGTGTCATGGAAAAAAGCGCACACTCACTTCTCGTAGGAGAAGGGGCCGAGGAGTTTCTACAAAGTGTCAAGGAGAAGGAGAAACCTGTTGGACCAGAGTATTTCCACACAGATCTACGAGAGAGACAGTTGATGGCACAGCTCCACAGTGGCAATGTGAAAACAAACAATCACCCACAAACGGTTGGAGCTGTGGCTTTGGATCGCTGGCACAGACTGGCTGCTGCCTCATCCACAGGCGGGATAGTGGGGAAGCTGAAAGGACGTGTTGGAGATACAGCTGTGGTGGGTGCAGGAATATATGCTGACGACAAGGTAGCTATTGCTTGTTCGGGTGATGGAGATGTTTTCCTGAGGCAGACTGTTGCGCAGAAAATAGCAAGTCTCTACCTTCACAAAGGCTACAGACTCAGGCAGGCATGTCGAGATGTGATGACAGAAAACCTGCAAGGGGTTTGTGCTGGCATCGTTGCCGTGGATGCTACGGGTAATGCCATCATTGAAACCAATGCAGGTGTGATGTTTGTGGCCTCAGTGATCAATCATGTTTCACGCGTGGAGGTCCTCAGACCCATACACAGTGTCTCTAATGTGATTTGGGAGACGGATGAACTGATCGCTTACCTACATTCAAAACCCTGGACCCCTGGGTCTACCATTGTAACTAGAAAAACATACAGCGGGACAAGTAGCATTTTCCAGCTGGCGATACCTGATTTTGTGGCTTTGCTGCAAGGAGCTAAGATTGTGGCAAAATTGCTCTGTGATCGTTTGGATGTGCAGCGCTGTGCTTTAGTTTTCTATCCAGTCGCTGAACAGTCAGCTCAAATCAGACTCCTGCCACTTCATGGTTTAAGATCAAAATGGGAGCCACATCTGGCCGAATATGAGGAGTTCCAGGCCTACGATCCTGGCTACTGCACCTCCAAGAGTGGGTCATGCTGGGACGACTTTGCATTGTCCCAGATTCAAGCCAAAATAAGAAATAAACTCCCAACTCCAAATGCTCCCTCATGCTTTGACTTTTTTGGAGAAGAATCCCACAATAACTTGTTCTCTCGTATTGTGTGTGGTGAGGAGAAACAGTGGAGAGTGTGGGAGGATAGTAACCATGTCGCATTCCTCACACCATACCCAAACACCCCCGGGCTGACTGTTGTTGTGCCTCGGAAACCGTTGTCGAGTGACATCTTCAGCTTGGAGGAAGCAGATTACAAAGCACTCATTGTAGCCACCTATAAAGTTGCTCATCTACTAAAGGAGGGTATGAGAGCTCAGGTGGTTGCACTGATCTTTGAGGGCTTTGAAATTGATTACGCCCATGCCAAGCTGATTCCCCTTGTCTCATCACCTGATGGAGCAAAGAGCCCTGAGCTGAGAACGGAATTCTTCCAAAAGTACCCTGGATATGTGTCATCCCTAGATGGTGCTGCTGCAGATCCTCAGACACTTGGAGACATTCACACAAAAATAATTGCGTGCAAGCCTCCCTACTCATGGAAAGATCCACAGTCTCACTCCAGACTTACCATGAACAGCAGGTGGTATCGCAACATGTTCCAGATTCAAAATACTCTCTTTCACAGCACAGTGGAGTATTTCCACAATATCTGCCAGTTTTCCTATGCCTTGACCCCTCTCACCACCGACACCATCTCCTCACCAATGGGCTTGGGTTCTGATTCTGAGCCGGTTTCAGTTAACCTCCATGGACAGGACATCTACTTGGCTGATTCGATGCAGTTTGTCCTGGAGTACTTCCTTCGCCTCCAAGAAAACCTCCCTGGGACTTACTACATATCTCCCAGTTTTAGAGGTGAAGACCCAGATACGACACACTTGAACCAGTTCTACCATGTGGAGTGTGAGCTTGTGGGCGACATGGACAAAGCCATCTGCGTAGCAGAGTGTTACCTTGCTTATCTCACAAACTGGATGTTGAAGAAACACTCTGATTTGATATTCCACTCTGCTGGATCCCTGAGCCATGTCACCGCTCTACTGAAGAAGCTGGACGGAAACACACCACTGCCAAGAATCCCACTGCATAGGGCAATACCCATGATGCCCTCTGCTGATTGTGTAGAATGGATACAGGATAATCAGCCCCAGTTTGGCAGAAAGTTAACACGCAAAGGAGAACGGGTCTTGATAGAGAGATTCGGTGGGGCTGTTTGGTTGACAGAGATGGATCACCTTGGTGTTCCTTTCTACCAGGCATATGTTGAAGAATCAGGCCAGACCAAGGCCAAAGCTGCAGACCTTCTACTTGGACTAGGGGAGACGATGGGCCTTGGGGAACGTCACTCCACCCGAGAAATGGCACTGGAGGCTCTACGTCACCACGCAGTTCCTGTAGAATCCTACAGGTGGTATCTTGAGATGCGTGATGTGAAACCGCTCCTGACCAGCGGGTGGGGTATGGGAACAGAACGCTACTTGTGTTGGTTGTTGCAGCATGATGATGTCAGAGATATACAAATCATACCCAGGATGAAGGGGCAGAAATACATGCCTTGATCATAAGAACTAATATCCAGCCATGCAAAAACGTGAAATTCAACCACACAAGGTGTGAAATGGAAAGGTACGGAATGGGATGTTCATCCATTTTGGTGGAAGAAAAATCAAACCAGATTTGATGTTCAACTTTTAACATACAAGAAAGTAGACCACTCATCACTAACATGTCTGATATTTCTGTAAATCTTTTTGGATTCCGATACAGAAAACAAGTTAAGGTCGACTTGAGTGCCATGAAAATCCACTGCATTATATTTGCAAATTCAAGATACATTAGTTATCATATGAATATGTTATTGCTGTATAAATATGCACCTGAAACATACAATAATTTTCTGCATTTATTTTTATATATTGGTCACTCTACCTTATTTTAAGGATATGTTTTAACAATATTTATGCAAAACAATGTGTGGGATGCAGACAATACTTGCATGTTCAATCATAAACTTTGTGTATTCTATAACTATTTGTGTGTGTCTTTTGTTTATCATCTCATATAACAAGACATAGAAAACAAAAAAGCGCATGCAAGGTCACAGCACTATCAACAATCTAAAACTATACCAGGACAGTGCTGTGAAATGCTGTTTAAAATAATGCAATGATGAAAATGACTGCTAGCCCCACCAAGATATTCACTCGTGTAGTAAGGGGCTTCAAATACACAAAAAGAGCATAATTTATGCAACTTACAGGCTTGAGATTCTCACCACTGTTTTTGGTCACTATAGAAGGAGTCTAACTGTACAGAAAGTCCAAAGAGCTGTCACTAAATAGGACAGGCAATATTAGTCATCTCAGCAACATAGTAAAATGTTTTTTTTAATTCACTGAGTTGCGGGCGACAGTAAATCACACTACACGACGGTGCTGGAGTTCAAGGGTCAGCTAGAGTTTAGGACTACCAGTACTGGTTTCTTCTTAATCAAAATGACTTCCTCGAATTCCGTCATTGGTTTAAATTTTTGTAAGTGATCTGCACGCGAGGACAAAATGCGATGTTGTATCACTGTATGTGCATGAGAAGCAAATCATTTAATTCATTTTACAACTTGCGAAGAAAGACAGACACCTTTAACCGGAAACAGTATGTTATCGCAACATTTGCTTCCGGTTTGTCATCCTCTTACCTGACCCTAGCGGTGATAATGATTCTCCGATCGCAGACAAATCTCTTGGCCGAACTCTGAACAGTAAGCTGTTATGCGTGTTTGAAAGCGTTGTGTATATGTGTTTATCCCTCCCGGCATGTCATGAGTGTGCGGTTTATGGCGGTAGCAGTAAGGTCAGTGTTTGCCTGTGAGCACGCCAAGCTAAGTGGCTAATCTAAGTGATGTTTGACTTTCCACCATGCCAGCCATTTTCTGTACTCTCCTCAGTCTTTTCTATTTCCTCCTCTTTTCTCCTGTGTTCAAGGTCCCCACTTCAACATCTAAGTCTTTTGCTCTACCCCGTTACCTCGGTACTTTGCCTTGTAAATTGTCGGCTCTACAGAAATGATCGTATTTGCATACTAGCCGCTCCGCTGTAGTGTTTGCTAGGTAATCAGTGATTAGATTCGTTTTTATGTAAGGATGCCGCATCTATGCCAGAAGTTATTTTCCTTTCTTGCCCTGACAAATCATGTGAAGACCAGTGGCCTGCTTGGTGAGGCATAGCAGCAATGAAGTACAGGGCTGATCATGACTGATCAGTCAACAAATCAATGATGTTGTTCAATCGTTTTCCAACAGGACTGGTTCTGGTCCGGCTTGTGGGTAACATAAACAAGAAGTGGAACGTTTTTAATAAATGACAATGCATTGTAGTCCGTAGTTGAAATGAGGGTGTACTAATAATGGATCAGATGTCGGTTTGCTCTTATTTCAAGTTGCAATATGCTATTTAATCCCATTTTTGTCGGTGTCCCTGTCCTGTTTAAATTGCCGCGTGTACAAACCCCTGATGAATGATATGTCTTCAACCCTTATTCAAGGAGTTGTTAAATTTCAGTGATGAAATTAGCATTTAGTCTGAATGGAAACCTATCTCTCATCTCGTAGCTCCTGCTGTCCTTTGCTGAGTTGCCAGGGTCTCCCCCTCTCCATGTGTGGTCCCTAATGGGCGGCTGGTCTCGCAGTGCGGTGCTGGACCTGTACAGGGCATTGCTCCGTGCAGGGCGCCACCTTCAGTACACTGATCGGAATTACTATCGCCGGGCCGTGGCCCGCGAGTTCCGCCGCTGCAAGGCGCTAACGGTGCCTGAGGACAAGGAGGACGCGCTGAAGCGGGGCCAGTTCTTTCTTAGCAGCAAATTGGGAGGGCTTATGTAGGGGCAGAGGAGCTAAAGGTCAACTGGTGGTGGACTTCAAGACAGATATTGCAGAGGTGGGTTGAAAACAAGAAAATATTGATTGCAAGTTAATCATTTAGCAATATTCAGTTGGATGTAGGCATGACATGAATATTACACAATGGCGCAATGAAAATGTACACATTTGACTTACTTGTCTTTATGTATTTGAGAAGGATTTTGGTGTTCGCAAAAGGTCTATATGAAAAAGGCCATTGTAAATTCAGCGATCCTTTTTTGTGCAGGGAGTATGGCCGGAGTAAATGGAGACCGCAAAGGGAAGAAGGATGATAATGGCCTTGGCACAGCCATTGATTTTATGCTCTCCAATGCCAAACTTGTATTAGGTGTGGGTGGAGCCGCCATGCTTGGCATCGCCACGCTCGCTGTCAAAAGAGTACGTCCAATAACAATTAACGTCACAGCTTTATCACACACCTTAAATTCTACATCGGGCGTAACAAAGGATGACAAGTGTGTGTGTGTCGTACAGATGTACGACCGTGCCATGAGCGCCCCCAGCAGCCCCACCAAGATGGAGCAGACTGGAAAGAGGAGTTGGGAGGAGCCAGCCTGGATGGGCTCGTCTCCGCGGGTTCTGAACCACGACATGAAGTCCACGGTCAGCAGGTCCCTGCAGTCTCTGCCCACTGCCTCGCACTCTTTCCAGCCAGGTGAGGAGAGCCGCCATCTTTCACCCCTGCCTAGTGATACCCTCTGTGATAATACATTTATTTTTAATGCTGTGGTTAATCTGTTGACAGATGGCCTATTGAGAGATTTGTTGCTCTTCGTTTACAGTGAGTGTTCTCAGTAGTCCGTATTTGCTGTCACTCACTCAGTAACAAGACGTAGAGAAATACTGTAGCAGTTAGTGTTCACTATGTCCGTCTGGGTCTAGTTGAGTCTTACTCTGTATATGAATATGGATCAAGTTAACATTTGTGCCTCTGTTATGAAACATCCTCCCTTTGTAGTCCTCTGCTGTTCTACACTGTGTGACTGTGGATCTCCTCCTTTCTCCTCAGACTGTTTGCGGAGAGCTGTCGGGCGAGCTGCGGTGGGAGGCAGCGGCGCCGCCCAGACAGACCTGTCGCGGGCGCGCATGCGTCTCGCCCTGCAGGAGCACCTGAGGGAGTTCTACCACAGCAACGTCAACATTCCCGCCGAAGAGCAGGCCGTCGCCAGACGGGCGGCGCTGGACATATGTGCTGAGCTCAGGGTCTTCCTGCACGCCAAGCTCCCCGACATGCCCCTGAGGGAGATGTATCTTAGCGGCAGTCTGTATGACGACCTACAGGTAGAGATGTGGGCTGCAGGCTGCGTCGGTTACATGAGAGTACACATAGCGTGGACAGCGCCAAGTAACCATGTCCTCCGTGTCCTAGGTGGTGACAGCAGACCACGCCCAGCTCATGGTCCCTATGATCTTGGAGAAGAACCTGTGGACATCCATCCCTGGTGAGGACACCATCATGAACGTTCCCGGGTTCTGGCTCGTCCGCAGAGAGAACTTGGAATATTTCCCACGGAACAGCAGCTACTGGGACCGCTGCATGGTCGGTGGTTACCTCTCCCCAAAGTCTGTCCTGGAGGTCTTCGACAAGCTGGTGGCCGGCTCTATAAACTGGCCCGCCATCGGCAGCGTCCTCGACTACGTCATCCGCCCGGTGGTCCCTTCGGAGACGCTGACCCTAGAGGTCCAGTACGAGACTAACCGCAAGCTCTACGTGGATTTTCTGCCGTTGCTCGTGATGGAGGATGGAACGTCGCTGATCGCCAAACCGCACCGACTGGCCGCCGAGCGCCACGAGAACCTGTGGCGGCAGAGCTTCCGCGTGGCGGAAACGGCGCGGCTGCGAGCCCTTGATCAAGAGGACGGGGGCTGCAGGTGTACCTGTCTGAAAGTGGCAAAGGCAGTGGCCAAGCTCAATCCTGCCCTCAACCGCCTCAACGCGAGCCAGCTGACCAACACCATCCTGCTGCTGAGCGGGAAGGAAGGCGACTGGACACATGATGCGCTGGCCGACCGCTTCCTGCAACTGTTGCGAGCGCTGGTGGAACATCTCGAAGCTGGACGGCTGCCCTGCGCACTCAGTCCCAAGGTCAACCTGTTCTGCGAGCTGACAGAGCAGGAGGTGGACGAGCTCGGTTACACCCTCTATTGTGCCCTCTCAGATCCAGAGGAGCTGCTCAGGACTGCCGCCGCACTTCAAGAAAACCTCTGACACACCAACTAGTCCAACAGCTCACTGCACAGGAGGCCCAGACAACCCTCTACGGCAGACCCGTAACCGCTACAGAGGTGACATTGACACGTCATCAGAATGAAGAGGACACGCGATCACCCAAATGTAACTCCCGCCTCAGATGAAATAAAAGGTGTGCTGCAGTTGACAGCGTGCGGAAGCCATTGTAATAATGAAGAAACAGCAGGGGGCACAGGGTTTGATGTATTAGTTTGGGGCGCACAAACGAGCATCGACATGCGCGACCCAACCACACGGCAGCTTTCTTAACATCGAGTCTTACGGCTCCGAGGGCGTCAGGGGGACGGATGTTTGACGTGGGACGAGGGGCCAATCGAATAAGGAGTGTGCGAATGCCGATCTATCTGTCATCCTTCGTCTGTCAGCGATCATTAAATGTTAAAACAGGCTGGCGGTGTGTGTTCTTCATTAATGCAATGGCTTTATGGAGATGTGTACGTCTGCGTCTGTCTCCATCTGTCCCACACATGTCCAGGGATTTGTCATAAGCAATGTTCCCACCTCGCCATTCAAAGCTTCTTTGAAAAATCTGTCAAAGAAACATTTTCTGGCATGCTAATTTACGCGCCATAGATCTTAAAAACCAACTTCTCTTCAGTTCCTCAGAAAGTAATTTTGCACTGCCCAGTGTTAAAATTGAAGTCCCCTCTATTGTCGTCAACCCTCTGATCTAATTAGTGCCAATTCAGATTGCAGCATCCATCCCACCAAAATACTTCCGCCTATGTGATAAGTTTGCTGGGTGTCACGCAGGCTTGATCAAACTCTTGTACTGAGCAGGAAATATACAGTGTTTCCTTTTAGCCTCGACAAGGTAAAACACTTTGTTTGCCTACTTTCCCACTGTGTCATTAATCACAACTCCTCATAAATGGCGCATTGTAAACATGGTGCCAACTCTGCTGTCATTTGTCTTTGTGTCTCAAACTTTGGGTGGAGCTCCTGGCTTGTTCTCCCACAGTGTGGAATGTGTCGGCTCTTTTTGTGTGTGTGTGTGCGCGCATGTCCAAAATCTTTTGAATCAAAGCTATGTTCAATCATGGCGAAATGCCAGCTATCACACCACCATGTCAGTTGGTCTGTTTTGTCTTTTTTTCTGTCTTTTGCACACTTGAAAACAAACCAAAACAACACAAAATTTTGTTTGTGCATGTATGGAGACAAGTGTCTATATATGGGGAGGTGTAAACACTGAAGATGATTTTTTTTTTTTTTTTTAAAGAAACCAAGCTTGAAGCTATAATGACTACCCAAGAAGTTGTGTGCTTGTTTTGTAAGATGTTCGATTAATGCAGGGAATGTAAGTTAATCAGTGTTTGGTGAGAAAGTCTTTCAAAACGTCCCAAGTAACCCCCATCTTTCTTGTCTGCCTTAAAAAGATTATCATAGATGATGCTTACGCAATTGTTTGCAGCTTATTCACAGTTTTGATACTGTCCTCAATTGCTTTTGTTTACCTCAATCTTGTTTTAATCTGAGCGGTCAGTTTGGTTCGCTGCAAATCAGACTGGGATCAGAGAGCAACCAAATGTTGACTTGATGGCACTGACACTGCAGAAGTGGGCGCTGGGTGCCATCATCTGTGATGATCACACTGATCTAGCTGTCAGTTGTGCTTTTCATGTTTAATAATTGATAAGTAGTGCTATTTCTTTTTTGCGAAAGGAAGCTCAGCTACATCATGAAAAGTTCCAATTAACTGCACGTCTATTGATACAGGATTCTGAGAGGTATGAGATAAGAAATTATCAGTCAAACCTTGTAAATCTGGATAGAAGTCATTGCAAGAGCTTAAGACAAATGTGATTAGTCTTATAACGCAGCAGCCCAAGCCTTTGATTTGCAGTGTCTGCAAACCAAAGGCTTTGGTTGCAAACACAGTGGGTCCTTCATGCATTCAGATACATCCAGAAAATGGGATAAGGATTAAATATTTTTATATTTATTGTACATTTGTAACCAAAAAAAAAAAGAGTATTTATGTTTGCAATAATTCATGACTACATGTTTAGAACCACACATGCTTTGTTCCAAATGTATTTATATCCTTAATGAGTGTTTCTGCAGAGATTTAGCGTCTTCCTTTGCTTTCACCTTCCAACCAGGCTGTAGTGAGCATAGTCACTGTGCCTCATCTGTGATGATACAGCTAAGGACAAAATTAGATTGACAAAAATAAAGAGCAGTCACCCAAAGTAGGCCTCTACCTCTACGATGTGGAAATGAGCTTAATTGTGTGCTTGTACATTGTATTCTTTTCTTTTCTCTCCCTCCTCCTTTTCACATTTTGTTCAGCTCATGAGTTAAATTGTACACGGCACTTTGTCTGCTCAAATAAATGTCAGTAGCGACACTCAGTGTTCATCTATTTTAGTAGTACGATTGACATACCTTAGTTTCATTACACAATTCAACTGGCG
This sequence comes from Carapus acus, assembly GCA_900312935.1. Classification (NCBI taxonomy): domain Eukaryota; kingdom Metazoa; phylum Chordata; class Actinopteri; order Ophidiiformes; family Carapidae; genus Carapus; species Carapus acus. The sequence goes on from OMPJ01025503.1 coordinate 27,472, forward strand.
GTGAATCTTTGCCAAGATACTACTACTACAAGATATTGCTACATAACAATGGGTGTATTTCCTCTAACCAAAGGCAGAAATGGAAGGAAATGATGGAGACATAGGTGTCTTCAAAGACCATCAGTTGGAGGGCAAGCAGTCAACCACTCTGGTCCAACTGAGTGCATGCAAGAATGAACGAGACTCCTTCTGGCCAACCTGCTCTAGCAAGAACACTGACACCACTTCTGAAATGTATTTGACATTTATTAATTCCACACTTAAAATAACTGAAGTACATTCACATACAAATAATTTTGCACATTGAAATTAATTAAAGCCCAGAGAAGGAACATTACCTCATGTGCGCCTGCAAAAAACTAGGTGGCAACAGTTCTATCAAACAGAGCTAAGTATTAAATATCACCACAGATCATCCGCAAGCGCACAGACCCAGAGCAGTTTAACTTAACATTTGTTCTTTGGCATAAGTGCATCACATCCTCCCTCAGTGACATTTTGGGTAGGACTCTGGAAACCCCATTTTAGAGTATCGAATTCACAGTGCTTAGAGGGTTTAGCTGTGTGGTTCCAGGAGGGCTACAACTTCTTCAACCAATACAGGAAGACCTGAGAACATTGTATTGCAGTTGAGGAAGGTATTCGTTTGGAGCGCTTCACAGCAAAACAAAAAACCCGAAACCAGCCGAAAAAAAAGGGTGGAGGCACCTTCGTAGACAAGGTTGTTCATCTCTGCAGTCTCCTCTCTACTTTGCGGGAGCAAAGCCCACGCGGTCGGCATCCCTATCGAACACGGTGTAGTACTTCCCGATGAATACGTCTCCCAGGATCCACAGAGGGCCCGCGGGAGGGGGGATGTCCATTGCCATGAAGCCCGACAGGCAGACAGACGTACCCATCTGAGACTCCTGCCGAAGCAGAAATGGCGGGATTATTTACAAACAGGCGATTCTCATCAGATTCTAAGTCAAGTGCGATCCATGCTGTGCCAGCGTCTCTACCTGCATGACGTAATCCTCCCCAGTGAGGTTGAACAGCTTCCCTCCGATGTTAAAGGAGACAACAGGGAGGGTCGGGATCTTCTTGCAGTCGATCAGATACTAGAGGACAGAGCAACAGAGCAACAATTTTGGCAACCCGCCTGTTTGTTTTCAATGGACACAACTTATTTGTCAACACCAGCTGGACTCCTGGGTGTCAGGTAGCGTGCACGGTGGTTTGGTGAATGAATCATCTCCTTTGGCACAGTTACGGCACACGTCAGCGTTTATCTACCTCTCCCATCAGCAGCGGCAGCGCTCCGATGGCTTTGTGGAGCGCTCGGATTTCCACCGCGGGGCCAACGATGAGTGAGGTTCCCGTGTCGACGATCGCCTGGCAACCAGCCTTGCAGAGGGTAAGCTGCTCGCCAACTCCCACTCTGAGGGGAAATCAGACGGGGCACAGCCCAGAGTGTATTCAGGTAGAAAATTGACCAAGATAACATAGTGATGATCCTGTTAGAGTCTCTGTGATACACCCTCACATAGTCTCCCTCGCATAGGTGGGCAAACTATGGCCCATGGGCCCCATCAGGCCCAATGGTCGTTTCTGTCAGGCCCGCCTTACATTGGCAAGGAATTCACAATTTTGACTGAAACAACCAACTACTACAATGACAGCAAAGCTAATGCCAGACTTAAATGCACTGGCAAAGATGGCTAAAAACAAAAGTGGTCCTATTTAAACATTTAAACATAAATAATGCAACACCCTAATGCTTTTTTCAGTTTCTGTTTGATATGTATATACCTTGTACTAACGTGGCCCGTCTGTCAAGCTAAGATGTTTGCCCTGCTCCAAGAGGACCTCCAACCTCCTCCAAAATGGGACGTGAAATTTAGGCCAGGAGGCTCACATAGAACGTATTACAAAATACTCAGTTTCTCACATCTGCTCTTGCAGCTCACTGGGCAGAGATTACATCAGCCAACAGAAATCTGTAGTGCTTCCTCAAAAGAGGTCAATCTGTTTTACCCGTTCATCAGAATCTGCCAGTAGGCCTTGCGTGTCACGTTGACGTAATGCAGCTCTCCGCTGTAGTACTGTGGGTCAGTTCCGCCCAGAACTAGCTCTCCTCCAATAGCGCCGGCGGTGGATGGCTTCCTGAGAGATGGCGATGACATTTAAGTCTTAAGTCTTGTGCAAGTGTTTTACAATCCGACTCCATCTCAACAGCATCACCACAACACACACACACACTTTTGACACTGCTCAGACCATTGGTTGTGCAGCAGGTTAGAAGAACAAGAGGTGCTGGTCTCTTCTCCCTCTGCCCTGCAATAGTGACACACCTGTTGATGTAGAAGGAGAAGATGTTCTGGGGCAGCAGCTTGGCGGCCATGGCTGTGTCAAAGACGGGAGTGACGTTGGCCACCGATATGGTGGGGTAGCCCATGCCCAGGACCCCATCGAACCGCGCCACGGCAAAGGTGATGCCTGGTTGTTTGACTGCCTCACCGAACTGCTGGCCAGGTATGGCCAGGCCGGCCACCTGGGAGAAGAAAGAACACGAAAGAGCACATTCATCAAGAAAAACAGAGCCTTTATGAAAGAAATAAGTCAGGGTACAGTACTCTCTCAGCCCTTGGAAATAATAAAAAGATGAGCGGAGGAAGTGTCTGTCAAACCCACTGAGACGGTGTCCCCGCTGATGAAGCCAGACAGGCTACCTCTGCCGTATTGGATTGAGAACTTGGTGCCATTCTGCACGTATGTGCTGGACTTCTTGGAGTTGTAACGGTGGTGGGTCCCTGTACAGAAAGTGCATTCAGAAGACACAATTGACAGCTAGAGACATTGTGGAGACATCTGGATCAGCATCTACCCAAAGCAGCTTTGAGAGTTGTGATTTCTCATCAAGCCAAGGCGGGTACAACGCCATCATGGGGCGAGAGGATGAGCAAAACTGCGCACGTTGATGGCGAGACACTGCTTTTTTTTTTTTTTACAGTTTTGACCCACTTCATCCGAACACAAAAGTCACGTCTCCTCCTGCAGAGGATGAAACTCACAGCAGGCAATGTCGAAGAAGGAGCATCGGATGGAGGGGACCCAGAGGTTGGAGGAGCCGGTGTCAAACAGCACAGTGAAGTCCTGGGGAGGCGAGCCGATGCTGATCACGCCGTAGTACTGAGCCTGCGGCGGGGGAGGACAGAGGGGAGGAGGAGGACAAAGCTGTTTGTCTTAGTCACAAGATCTGCGAGGGACCTCTACAGTCATTTAACACACTTCCTATTTTCCCCTCGAACCCAATGCATAATTTGATTTGAAAGACATTTTGAGAGACAAAAAGTTTTGTTTTCTTGTTTTACTTTCAACACAATATTTCTGTACGCCTGTTCCTCTCCTAGAGTGAACAGCAAAACACGCCGTTTGCTCTCAAAACTGAATGTCAGCCACAAAAGATTTCAATTCCACGCAACATTTTCATTCCAGTGTAGACAATGCGATTGTTTCAAGAAGTGATTGCAAGAGAGGAATTTGTAGATGAGTCTGCTCTTGGAATGAATTGTTTGGTTTGTCTTTGCCGACAACCTGTGGACGTATTGTTTTACAAATGAAAGATTGTATCAATTCAGGGACTGTGGCCTCCTTCCATTAAAACATTTGAAGTGATATTTTGCGGTGATGCAGTGTTGGTCAAAATTGGGTTCTCCAAAGAGTGTGACAGGGTAAAAAAAAAAAAACTCTTGATGACCAACTGCAGACATACGTCCATGAAGTTTGTCAGCGTCTCCACGGGGACTTTGGGGGGCTCCGTAGGGGGGACCGTGGTGTCTATGGCTCTGGTGGTCGCGGCAAGAGCCTGGAGCTGCTGCAGAGACGCGCCATTGTCGCTCAACATGCGCCGGACGCTTCTGGTTTTGTGAAGCGGAACTCTGCGGGGAATTCAGGTGTGGGTGTCAAGTCAGAATCCGCATGCAAAGCGCCACATGAGTCATTTTCCTACCGCAAATACACTCCTCGTTGTAAGAATTCAGTTTAGTAAAACAGGCATTTTACGATTTGTTTCAATGTTGGTGTTAATCCGAGAAATATGCGGTCAAGACAGCAGCTCACGAAGTTGTCGCTGTGAAATGCAGCGTCCATTATATTCTGCCCGATTATTTTGACTTTACGGTAATCTTTAAAAGCGCTTAGCATGCCCAGACGAATTTAGGACAAAGCATGACCAACATAAATAACAACATACTGAAAACTAGCAAATACCAGTCATACAGCGCACTGTAGTGATTCGTGTGCAAACTTCTCCATCACCATGAGAGGGCAATTAGCATTTGACAATAGCTGCGCAAATGTTGATAGGTTTGTTGATTGTCAAAAAACAAGATGTCAAAAAACAAGATATCAATCGCCAACTTGTGATGTTGGAAATCGTTAATTACTCGTGTTTCCAAAAACGGTGTCTGAGTTGCCATAACTGACAACTAGCGGGCATCCTCTTTGGAGGCCGTTGGTTCAACGGGCAAACGCGGGTAGAAACTGTGAAATGTCGTGAAGATACACGAGAACGCGCACGTCATTGGGATCGCCTGACTCCAATAACGAAGCTGGGTCGAAACGTTCTGTTACTCCCCAGTTGTATAACATGCAGTCAATCAAAGTTTGCTCCAGGTCACCCCTTAACAAAACACACAAACAAACCTTACCTTGTCAGTGCAACGCACTGTGTTATCAGGATGGCTCCAAATATTAAGAAAATGTAAATTCGAGCCATGTTTGTTGAATTTAGGGCTTGCAAAGGGCCCCGGCACGCTTGCAAATACAGGGTGCGCACGCGAGTACGCCGTTTCTCCGGACCCGCTACGCCTCGGCAATTTCCGTATCTCTTCGGGTTTTGTTAGCCGCGGGGCTCTATGATTGGAGGAAAATCTCCATCCTCATCTCTGATTGGTCCTCACAGGCGGAGCGTTTTATCGCGGATTGAATGGGAATCTGCACAGAGTCACGGGTTGTATTGTATGACTGGAGAGTGATGCAGGCACGAAGCTGCGGTGTGAGTGTGTAGACACACTCCCAACCATCGGTAACATAATGTGTACCAAGGCTTGGGAATAGGGACACATTTACAGACTGCCCGTGTCCCCTCAGGCATGCGCACTTGTTTTCAGACGTTCAGCCTCCGTGCAGGTGTTTGGATTGTCAATCTCCGTCGGAACAGGAAATAGCGGTTAGAAAAAAAAACATAGTAGGGAGGAATGCA
>OMPJ01025538.1:8328-27353 GCA_900312935.1 Carapus acus
GCATGTGCGTGGAACACTGTTATTAAATCATGGATAGAGGTTGTTTGGAGGCACATGAAGTTGTCTGTGGCATGTCCTGACAAAATCTGGCTCCGTGACAGGAAGGAGCCGAATAAATATTCCAAAGTGGGGGGAAAAGAAAAAAAATTCTGATGGGAAAATACAGGATAATTTGGTGTCATCACATTTAACGATGAACCGCGCTACATCTGTTTCTCTCATCGGCGGTGCAGTCTTGCTCACGAGAAATGCCGGATGAAGGCTCCAGTCAAACATAGGTCGGCCTGTGGAGTTTATTTTCACACACATGCCAGACAAAACGAGATATAGCCGGGCAGGACTGCGCTATTGTCGCACAATACACCTGCACAATGAGAATTTTGGCAGTAGAGCCCCCGCCACCCCACCCCCCCAGCGCGGCATATAACACTGTTTTTATTCTTTTTCAGATGAGAAAGCCTCGCTACAGCGATGCTCGTAGGGGTTTAATTAAAATATCTAATAGACCTCCTAATTCCGCGTTCTCAGGATGAGGGCAAACACTCCAAAAGGAAAGCTGCTCATGTTTGCACTCTTGATTTGGGAGACGTTTCACAGCGAGGCGAGCAAAGGTCGCCCTCCTTACTGTGAAGTGGGCATTAGCCGCAGTCAGCAATTAACGGTCATCACCGAGCGAGTGTTGCTGCCTTTACCGCTTTGTTTCATGCAGATAAATACTGCAGTTACACATGGCGCGTTGTTTATACTCTCATTTATGTAGTGCTGTACTACATGGCAGCACATTTTATAATTTGAGCACAAATATTTGGATGTTATTGCCAGCTATTACGGACAGGTTACACTGTGTACTGTAAGAAAAATGTATTTTAAACATTATCGACCGTCTCCCTCTGTCTGCTGGGCAGCACAGATCGTCGCGCCGGGTCCTGTCACAGATCACGAGGTGTGCATGTTAAAAGTTTGTTTTCTTTTTTTAACAGCAAACACCTGCGCGTCCTCCCACCGCGGAGGCCCGGGTGCGGCGCGCGGCAGCATAAATCACCGTCTGTGAGCAGAATATCTCATGTAGGGCCGGCGTTTTGCAGCTCGTGATGCGATTAAGAAATCAAAAGAGCAGTGTGAGCTCTGCAAACGGCCTCAGCAGGCCCAGAGGAAGGAGAGACGCGGGGGAGCTGAGCAGGGGGAGCTCGGCTCAGTCATTTATAATGCCGCTGGCTTGACAGGAGCTCCGGGGACATTATGGCTACAGAACCCAAAATGGGGCTGGGCTGTGCTACCTGGGGGTCAAATCCAAGTGGAGATTACAGGAAGTCTTCACCTGGGGTGTTTATTTAGAAAAGGCATGCTGCACACGCATTGTTCTCATCCTTGTCAACACATTTGTTTGACCTGCTTTGGAAAACTAGAACTGCATGTGCAATTTTAAGAATGATTTTGATAAGCTGAGCAACAGGGCGTCAATATGTGCAGGAATTGGCGTTGCACAAGGACGAGAGTGTGTGATACGCTCTCTATGCTCTCTGTGCACCAGCGTGTTGTGACAGTCAAAAGGTTGTTGGGATTAATTTGCATTTATGGAGTGAATAATTACACAAATACACTATATGAGGGATAAAAGGAGCAGCCCAGGTTAAGGCTGATTGACGGACGCATTGTCTGACGGGGCTTCACTTCATTCTGAGGAGCCCACGCTGACCCCCAGGCATTATGGCCGCGGGGGCAGTGCCAGTCTCTCAGGATGCTGATTAAGTGGGATAAACCAGCCCCTCAGACACAAGTGGCCCCCACTGTCCTCAGGGGAGTCTTCAGTGCTACCCAACGGCCGCCGGACCCTGGCTGCCTTCCACACACACGCTCGGATAAGAACCCGTATAAGAAACAGAGAAACATCCAATCCACCTTTCTGGTTTACATGACTATTTAGGCATCTGTTATCCTACATAGTTTGATCCATACGGGCTATTAACAACACCAAGGTTCAGAGCTAATCCTAATGTATGGCATATGTTCTATTACACATGTAAACTAACCAAACAATGGGGACTTTACAGCAATTGTAAGGTAATGGCTGCCCTTAAAGCCTTTGTAAGCGGGTAGAGGAACACTTAAAACAAGCCTTTCAAGATAAGCGGGCCGGCTGTTGCGCTGTGGCTTCCTGGTCCCCCAGGACAGCATATCCATCAACAGATGCCCCGGGGTGTGGAGCTAACAAATTTGTCCATTCTAGGCTTACATAACACAGCATGAGGCTTAGCACCATGTATCAGGCCGGGGTTAGGTGTGATCTGTCAGACTAAGTACTGATCAGGAGACCCCCTCAACATAACAAAAAATTTACAACATTTCATTACAGGGGTGTTAAGCCAAAAAGGAAATGTTGTCATATGCAGCAAACATGATACTTGTATATCATGCATGTGTGTGACGCAGACAGTTGGAGCTGCTCTACAGACATGATGACTGACAAGATACTATAATTTAGTCAATGCGATCGATTATTTGTTATGGGGGATGGGTGACCGAACAAAGCACCGCAAGGCTTGTACCATTCATGACAAAGTGGGATCTGAACAACTCCTTGCAGGTACAATTCTCAGTTTTTATGTTAGGTTTGCAACCACTGCAAAATTGATTTTATACTCAAATCTTATCATCAATGTGTGTGTCCATCTGAATTTCTGAAGTCAGATCTTTTGCTCCTCAGGCGTTTTGGTTTACTCGAAGAGGAGCGATCCACGCCAGGTCAGCTGTGCCAAACGTTAAAAGAGACGAGCCAGTGCCCCCTACAGGCCACCGTGGGTAGCGACGCGCAGCTGGCACTGAAAAGCTCGACCCAACCGAATGTCACGCCTCGTTCTCAACTAACTCATTTAGAATTTATACATTAACACCTCTTCCCTCTCAACTTTTCGTAGTGTCAAAATAAACGCTACAAATAGAAGAGGTCGGTGGATTGTGTAACACAGAGTAGTTTGAAATCCCTGGCAGACCAGGAAAAAAACGGGTTTTGGCGACAGTTAAGTGAAGTGACCCGCGTCTGTCGACCGTGTTCGACGCTCCGGACTCCCCGCTGAGTCCTGTAGAGGGCGCCCTTGCGGTGCGGACATTCAGACAAGCTGGGGTCAGGTGTATTGTCCCTCACACGCTCTCTCGCAGCGGGGGGTTATTAGTATCTTCGAGTCTCTTTATGTATTTAGCAAAGGTATATTGAGCCATTTAATTACATCCAGGCTGCACATGCAGCTGATGGGCTGCGACTGTGAACCGACACAACATAAATTATACGCCGATGATTATTGGTATGGCACCGGCAATTTGAGAACCTAGGTGAATTGGCAAATTGGTGGGCTGACTGTGAAAAGCAACGACGGGAAAAAAGTTTCTTTGCAAGTGAGATGACACTGGGAACATTACAATAATGGGTAGTATGAGTACATTATGAGTACAGATTCAGTCACTGGCCAAAGATACCAGAATTTCACTAATCTTATTAACAACATAAATTTTCAAGGACATGCAAAATGAGATAATGTGTGAAAATGTAGCTTTACGTTCTGACGACTGTGTAATAGTTAAACTTTTTCCTCTCTGTAAGGCAAAATGTTGACTCATAGTGACAAATGAGACTCATAGTTTGCATGATGTTTGGTTTTCTTGTTTCTATTTGGATTGCCTGGTCTCGGTCTGTTGATCCATGTGGATCATCGACTAAATCTCATTGTTAGTCACTGACTGACTGCTTCACTATTGCCACTGATCCACAGTGCAACAAACACTGCAACAGCTGACACACACAGAGAGGATGGAGATCTAAACCGCAGCATTCATATTAGATATCATCATCTTATCAAAAGTCGGTGTGTATTTCATTGATTATAGCCAAGATGCCTGGTAAGCACTTCTTGGTGGAGTTTTATCTCCATGCTGTGACCGGTGATAAATGAGGTCATATTGCAACGCGTTCCGTGAGGAGGCGGGCCGCTCAAAAAGAAGCGGATGGAGATGTGTGGAGGGCCGGGATCAGCAGCCTAACGAGGCTTGGCAGCGGAATGGTGGGTCGAGGCCGCGAGTGTTGTGCCAGAATTGTTTCCCGAGTCGAAGACTAATCGTCGCAGGATTGCTGCAGTCTCTTCCCACTTCTTGTTCCATATTGTGATGGCACTGGTAATGTTCTCGTCCTGTGACTCATCTTCTCAACCGTGTTAACATCTGTGCTGATCCCCAGAACAAAATGAGCATGTGGGCTACATCAGGAGCCATCTTCAGTCGTAACTGCTTGAATGCATTGCATCCAACTTGTTATTAGCGCCATAGCAACAAGCAGGCAATCTCGCCCCAGTAGGTGGTCTTGTCATTGTTAGCGATGAGGTCCAAAATGGTCGTGCCACCTGCAAACCTGATTAGTTTGCCTCATTCCTCTTGGCTGTGTTTTTGCTTGTTTAGTTTTTAAAAGGATCATACAACAACTTATGCATTTTAACATAGAATTCATACACCATCTCAAGTTATCACTGAGCAGCATCATTGACATCAATATGGTTTCAGACAGGATATCACTGTAGGATTTACCATGTCCAGTGCACTAGAAAATCCCTTATTTACAGCACCTACTTCTTGAAAATAAAGCGTTGTAAAAGGCCTCGTTAAATCTGTTGCTTAGTGCTGCTGCTAGGACAACAGTCAAGCACACACAAGCGCACACACCCGCCCAACACGCTCACTCGGTCAGCCAACAAATCCATGCTCGCGCCATACACTCACAATTTAACCAGGGCAGCAAAAGTCACCTCGCACTCATAGGTATATTTATTGGCACGATTAATTTTCATACCATGTGATTGTGACTTCTAGAATAAGTACACCGCAAACCACGTGTGTACACAGTGTATGTGTGCTTGAATGTGTGAAGAGGCGCTGTGACTGACTCTCTAATGCAGTGATTTCCCCCCCTTGCATGCTAGATGCGCTAGATAGCGGCTACGAACGCAGATGATTGTTTTCCCCCAGTTGGCCCCGGGATACTTTGCAGTGATTGACAGTGTTGACCGTTGCCTAGCAACGGGACGCGGTGCCGCCCCGCCTCCTCCACTCCAGACACCTGCCTGATTTCAGGGCGGGCAGGCACCACAGTAATCTGGTCAAAAATGAATAAATAAAAGAAAGATTGAAGCATCACTTTTACGTAATTTTTCTCACGCTGACTTCAATCCTGGGTTGTGTTCTTGTTTCTTTCGAGATGAGGACGTCGTAGCGCGAAAATGTCCGACGACGAAACCCCGCCGCCGACCTCAGTGGAGGATGCCAGAGTGAAGTTTGTCCGGGAGAAAGTTAGCGAGCTGCTGCGGCTCCGACCTCCAGCCTGGCAGCGAGCGGACCAGGACACGCATACGACTCTGGAGAACTTCTTCGAAAATGGGCGTGTTGTCTATTTCTCTGCGCCCAGGCAAGACTCTGTGGTAGCCTCGGACCAGGTAGGCCTATTACAGGGGGCGGGAAATTGTTTTGGCCATCCCAAAGTTAGATGCGCAGCACTGTTTGAACTCAGCGACAAGATGAGACAAAAGCTACCAACGCCAATAGCAACGTCTATCAAACGTCATGGCAAAGTATTCGCAAATAACTCGCTGTACTCAAAAATACTGTCGTTCAAGCGTTTATGTTTACTTTTCGTGAAGTTCACGTTTACGAGCTCAAAGGAAGGACAAAAAGGTTTGCAGTTGCAGCAGGGACTATAGTACTGTACGTCTGTCCACAGGAATAAATAAGTTAATCAATTTCAATGATATTGTAAGTAATGACTCATTCACTCATTTATTTTGCCATCTCTCTGTCTTTCTCTCTCTCTCTCTCTCTCTCTCTCTCTCTGTATGTGTCTGTGTGTGTCTAAAATCAACTGTAGATGTCCTTTTGCAGGCTTAGATGCAGATTGCTGTCAGAGTCTTTTATCTTCTTGTCGTAGCTGTTGATGTGGGTTTTAAAGGTGAAATGCTGCTATGTTGTCTCTACTCCAGGTTATATCTGCCACCAAAAACAAGCAGGTGTATGTTCTGAAGAGGGCAGACATCCCTCTCAACTCTGAGAACTACAGGGAACTTCTGAGCTTTGGCCTCCTGTCACTGTCACATCTGACACAGCTGTCAAACATTGTCAAGCAGGTGATCATTAGACGCTCCAGTCTCCGCTGATGTCACGATGGACTGTGGAGCGTGTGGTCCATGTATAGAGAGTTATTCTGGTGATGCAAATTACATGACTTTTTCTCGCCTTCTCAAGATATGTGTCCCCCTCCTGTCAAACAAGAAGAACCACAAGACATGGCCAGTGGTGATGTCTGACGATGTTCTGCGGCATGTGGAAAACATGAGCAGCAAGACCCTGGTTGTGCACGGTCAGGTTTCAGGGAAAACTATCCTTCCTATTCCTGCACAGACAGATTGGTCGGAAAGCTCGATTCATACTCTCAAAATGTGAGGAAATAAACATTAATGTCTTATGCCCGCAACTTTTGTTAGGATGTAATTATCTGTTGTGCCTGCTTATGTATTGACCCGCAGATATCACAGCCAAAACAGGATCATGGGCCACATGTTGGAGTCGCATGTCATCGCATGGGCAAACTCAATCCAGAGGGCTCTGAGGGAGGATTCATCAGACATACTCCTAGCAGGAGATCACCCAGATCCTACTGCAGAACTGAACTTTTGGGCAGCAAGAAAGAGCAACATAGAGAACATCTGTCATCAGGCATGATGCCATTCCGATTTATAAAGAGAACTATTCTATTGGTCTGCATTTTGTGATATTCACTTTATTTAAAACTTGCTTGTGCAGCTTCAAAGTCCTGTTGTACAGAAGATGGAAGAGATGCTGCAGGTCATGCAGAGTAGCTACCATCCAATTATACAAACTCTGATTGGAAATGTACAAGAAGGTATGACTGAATTAGAAATATGACGTAACTTCCTTATTTATTTTAGTATATGTTGCTTATATGTTACAATTAAGCTTTGAAATGAATTGAATTGAACTGGAATTGGAATTGGAGGTATGTATGTATGTATGTATGTATGTATGTATGTTTTCACGTATGCATATATGATATACACCATACGTCTGTGTCTGTCTGTCTGCCTGCCAGCCTGCCTTTCTCCCCAGCCGTTCTTTCATTTTACACTAACACTGTTTACCTTTTCCCCCCAATCTCCAAAGCTCTGCAAGAGGCTGAGGACATAAATCTCCACCTACAACCACTGCGCACACAACTCTCTGATTTGGAGAAGAAAGGATTCTCTCACGTGAAAACAATCATCCCGGTGGTGTTCCACACAGTCTTTCTCATCTGGACCCACTGCAAATCCTATCAAAGTCCTTCTCGGATCATTGTGCTGTTGCAAGAATTTTGCAATCTGCTAATACAGCAAGTAAGCCACATGTGTGTCAAAGCTGCGCTTTTGATGTCGGCTTGTGGTTAATGTCTGCATAACATAACATCTATTGTCCTCCAGGCTTCATCCTACCTGTCCACAGATCTGCTACTCAGAGACGACCCAGAGGAAAGTCTGGACATGGTGAAGAAGGTGATCCATGTCTTCGGCTGTTTCAAGGAGAGCTATCAGAGGCAGAGGGAGAGGCTTGCAAGCCATGTGAAACAGGAGCGCTGGGATTTCCCATCTGCTGTGATTTTTACACGTTTCAGCTTGTTCTTTAATCGCATGCTGCAGCTTAAGGTGAGGTGAAATTATCACGTTTGCGTCCACATTTCTCGTTGATGCATCCATAGATAGACCCAGCAAATATAAACTGCACACACAAGCCCACCTACTTTGTTAAAAGTGGACTTCTTGTGTTTTCAGGAGTTTTTTGAAATCACGTTGGTGTTTCAGAGAACAGAGAAGCTGGAGTTCGGTGGCCTCAAAGGCAGAATCTACAGTGAACATACCGCTCAGATACATAGAGAGTTTAACGAGCTTTGCTCTGTGTTGAAACACTGTGAAAACAATCCACTTGATTGCAACTGCAAGGTGAAATTGCCTAAGAATCACTTTTGGTTTGACACAAGACATATTGAGACCTGCTGGGTTTTTTTTTTATCATCACAGATCAATCTGATAAATGGTGCACATGGATTATATCTCAACGGCTGTGGTGGATGTCTGTAAGACTTGTGATAGCTATGAAATGTTAATTCAGATGCTCAAAATTGGCGACGTTCATGTCACAGTCAGACACTTAGCTCAAATAATTATGTAAGACAGAAACAATCATATAATCATATAAGATAGAAATCTCATAGAAACCTAAGGTAGTCTCAAAAAGGGGAGTAACAATCTGTCGTGGCAGAGTAAGTGCCTCTGGCGACCAAAGCTGTCTCGCCGTTCACCTTAAGGCCATTTTACACTGATTACTGACAAATCTTCATTCTAATTGTGATTTCGCTGACACGTCTAATTTGTGTGTCAACGTGATTGCTGAGGAAAAGTGACATCTCTCTTCCCATGGATGAACTGATGGTCAACATGCAAATTTAGACAACAATTACAGTACCCACCATTTGTGTTTACTGTAAAACCGTAAGACTGAAAACACAATAAGCTCAACATAACTGACTTTCTTTCAAGGAGTTTGAAGAGGAGTATAAGGAATTTACAGTAAAGACTGAAGACTTTGAACGGCGCCTCGCTGCTATTCTGTGCTCGGCCTTTAAGGATTGCTCAGACCTTGAATCGGCACTCAAAGTAAGAAAGAGCAGTTTGGATTACACTGACAGCTGCAATGAGGAAGTTGAGAAATTAATAACAGTGCTTCTGCCTTGGGATGCCTTTGTACTTTGTGTTTTGTCCTTCAGACTTTTACCATTTTCGAACCCTTTCTGGAGAGAAGACTGATGAGACAGATATGCAGTGCCAATATCCGTGTGCTGTTGCAGCATTTCAGGGAGGAGTTAGAGAGGTGTAGAGTCCTGTATAAAACCCAGGTAAGCCAGGTACTGTATGGAAATGGCATCACAGCGACATGAATACAGTACTCATTGTTTGGAAGTCCTTCAGATCATTCTTTGTATTTACAGATGGAACAAGGCCTCCCAAAGAATATGTCTCAAACTGCTGGAATTTTGAAGCTGGCAAAAATGCTTAGAGAACGCTTTCAAAACCCTGGGGAGAGGCTAAGGCTACTTGTTGACATGTCAGCATACAACATTGTCGTTACAGTATAATATCTAGTACACCATGTTAGTAACTACAGAGAAATGAGGACAAGTTGCACTGCACATACGAGTGACATTTTTCTTAAAACAACTTACATAATTTTCCGTCTTAAAATGATGCAGCATTTATCTACATCTCTACTCCCCTTAACCCCTTGCTCAGATTATCTGTAATATCTTCAGGCCCAGTTTAGTGTCATCTGTAGTATTTCCAAAGCCTGAATTTGTAAATTCTGTAAATTTTTCAGGCCTTTTCATGGTGCTACCATGGCAAGTGAATACTGCATGTACAAGGAGATGTTGAGTCTCCTGGACCACCATGAGGAGGAGATTTACTCTAACTGGTGTAATGGCCTGGAACAGACCTGCTTGTTCAACCTGAACCGGTCACTTATCTCTCGAAATATCTCATCTGGCTTGATCTCCGTCAACTTTAATCCAAAGGTAAATTACCCAGAGACACGAAAGTTTTCACTGCTCACACTATATACCGTGGATATCGGTTCAGGGTTCAAGGTCTTTTATTTTGGCATTTGTACATGGACCAGCGGTCCAGATACATATGAAATCTTTTTGTAGAGCTCTCGCAGAGGCAACGGGGTGAAAAGAAAGAGAGATAGGTCAGAGAATGTCAAAACAGGAAAGCAATATCACAATAAAAATAGAGAATTTTAAAATTTGAGTTCCTAAATGTTGAAGATTGGAAAGATTTGGTCGAGACACAAATTGATTTTAACTGATTTAATGATGCATTCATAGTAATTGATGCATTTACCTCTCCAAGGGATTCTGTCGTTCAAAATGAAACATATTACCTGTATCACCATCCCTGTGTGTGTCTGAACATCATGGATATCTAAAACAGTATTGTTCTCATTCACCTCACAGCTGACGGAAATTTTGAAAGACGTGAAATACATTCAGACTCTGGGTCAGAAAGACATTCCCTCTGCGGCGGTGGCTATTTTCCAGAAGAATGAAATGTTCACAAAGGTAAGAAGCACGAATTTCCTTGAAAGCCCATTCATTTCCACCTATTGGGGTCAGACACCGATTTGTGCAACACCTGTGCCATTCCAGTATGTTAGCAGTCTGCAGCTGCTGGCACAGTGGTACAACAACCTGAGGCAGACGGTGCTGGAGGTGGAATTTCCTCTCATCGGAGGTGAGATGACAGCCATAGATGCAGAGCTGACCAAGGCGGAGACTGTCCTGACATGGCAGGACGAGGACTGCTGGAGCTTCATCGCCACCACCAAGGATGTGGTCCGCGACCTTTTGCTACGCGTCCAAAGGGCCAAGGAGAACTGCGGGTCCATTCAATCAGTGATGAAGGCATGGAGTAAACAAGCCATGTTTTGCCGAAAGGACAACAAGAAGAGTTCACTCATACAGCTTGAAGACCGGGTAGACAGTGTCAACAGGAAGTACAATGGTATACGGAAGGATGGTGATGCTATCCATAAGATAGTGCAGGTATAGATTCATTTTGTCGATTGAATTTGTTTGCGTTCAACTTCTTTGAATCTCTCGACTCTCATCCCTCCAATATTTCTATATTTCATAAGGAGAATATGCTCCTCTTTCACGCCGACCCAACTTCGGGAGCATGGCAGTCCTATCTGGAGTATGTGGATGAGATGGTGGTTGAAGGGCTCTTCAAGCACATCAGTCACTCTCTGGAGTTCTTTGTGGAGAACATGGATGCAGGTTCTTGTCAGGCTCCTTTGTTTGAGGCTCAGCTGTTGCTGAACGGCTCAGGGATCACCTTCATCCCCTCAGTGGATTTGGACGCCGGGGACGGCTTCTATGAGCTGATTGAGGGGCTTATAGGAGACATCTTCAAGACATCAGTTTGCATCAGCAGAGTGGCTCACCACCTCACTGCAGAAAACTATCAGGTACTGCTCCAGTGACAAGCGGTTTTGACCATGAAACATTTGGTCACTTTTTTTTCAGTTGTGGAACAGCAACATGTCCTGTTCACTGGATGGTGTACTAATTGGTTAGATATAGTTCCGCTTTTTATGTTGAAAGAGAGTACTTTCAACTAGATTATGGACGCACTAAAGATTCATTTTGCCATGAAATAGTTGTGCGAGTCGTTGTGCATTGTGAGCGGAAGATGCACATAACATGGCAGAAACACTTGAGAGTTCTCAGGGAGGGAGAAGGAGACAAATGCAGGAATGTAATGAATGGAAAAACACAATAAGGTGCTATTGAATAATGCTGTATGACACAGGTGTCAAAGTCAAGGCCCGGGGGCCAAATGCGGCCCGCGGCATCATTTTATGCGGCCCGCGAGCTCCTTAGCAACTATTTCAATATACCACCGGTGTCAAACTCAAGGCCTCACAGGCTGAATGGAGCTCGATGCGTTTCAACATAAATCTCCCTCATTCAAACGTGCGTTGACTCAAAAACTACATCTCCCAAAATGCAGGTGGAACATGTTACTGGTATAGTGACGGCAGCTGTGCCATGACCAGATACACACTTTTTAAAATGTCAGTTTATCAAGAACGGGAGAAGGGAGCCAGGATGTTGACTCATCGATTGATTGATTAATTGGGTTTCTTTTCCTGATAACATACAAGGATCTGTGATAGAATAGTAGCAAAGCCCTGAAATATTTTTACATGTATTCAAATGGGATATTTATAAGTTGAATAGGTAAAAAATGGGTAATATTAGATTTCTAAATGAGTTGTGACATTTTACATTAGATTACATCTATACTTCCTCAATAATTGCCATTGAGATCTGGCCCGTTGGGGGCCATGGCCATGTTGATGTAGCCCTTGGTTAAAATGAGTTTGACATCTCTGTTCTATACCCTCCAATCAGGGAAGCCAGAGCCATTGGTGTACTACATTCCTCAGGAGTTCTTTGATGCTCTCCAGTGTCGCCTCTCAATGGGCACGAAGAAGAGGAGACTGCCTAACTTCACCACCGGTAAAGCCAAGTTCTGCCTCCAGACATCCTCCACATTAGCCGACCCCCTGTTCCATTTGCAGCCATGATAAATGAGTGTATTAAGTGCCCTTCTTCTTTTTATTGACGTCAGCGTTTGTGAGAAACGACAGCCTTCCTCTCGGCTCTTTCTCTAAGTACACCTGGCACATCACTAACCTCATGCAGGTTAAACGCATCTTTGACACTCCAGAGGTACTGTCGTCCTTTTCTCAGTGCTCATCTTCTACTGGTGTGACCTCTGCCTCCATCTTTGATCCTTGCTCTCGAAATCTGTTTTTACAACAGTTGCCTCTGGAAGTGACTCAGAGCTTTGTGAAGAACGTAGATGGCTCCTTCTCATCTTTCCACTGTGCAGAGCGTCTGCCTGAACCGGAATTGCTCGAAGGTTACAGGGCTGATCGACCGCAGCCCATTCGACCGTTGGAGCTCCGTACTTTCCTTAAAGTTGGTGCGTGACTTCCCATGGGCACTGAGCATCATTTACCTCTGCTGTGAATGTCAGGCAGCATTTTTGACCCCTTGATATTCCTGCCAGGCCCCCACACAGCGGACCAGAAAGATGCCAGCCCTCTTGTGATTGAGTGGATCCCAGACGTTCTTCCTTGCTCTCGGGTGGGAGAGCTCAGGATTATTTTTGAGTTTGGTCACCAGCAGAGCGGTCAGCCGGAGAACTGTGACAGTACCAGTCCGAACAACGGCGTTGGAGACAGAGGAGGTCAGAAGCCACCCGGGGAAATGACCAAGTCCAAATCCACCAAGACTTTTGACATAGTTCAGGTGTCGTGTTGAATTTATGCAAAAAAAAACACAATCTATGTGGTTTGAGTTCAGCATGTATGTTATCATAAATTTACTCTCAAGATCTTAGTGAAGAATTTGCAAGGCCATGTCGGCAACGCAAGCAAAAGTAAACCATTTATTTTTGGATTATATGTATTAAGCCTAATTTCAAGATTTGAAGTAATAGATACCTTGGGAGCTTTATGAAATCGCGTGCAAAAGTAGCCAATCCTTTTCCTTTATTTGTCCAGAAGTTCTGAATACTTCTGTCTGTACGACTCATGTCCACACACACTACACCCATACAATGCTTGGCGACTTACCGTATCTGGTAAAGCAGTACAAACCCTCACCAGCAGAGGGAGACTGAAGTCCATCGTTTCACAAACAGGCACCCACAGGCTTTCCCCTCGCTGCCCCCCCAACTCCACCCAAAGCTGAGGAGCAGCAGCAAGCAAAGGAGGTGCCCTGTGTGACAGGGCGTTTCAAACCGAGTGAGAACATTTGATGGTTTCACTCAAGAGTGCGTGTGTGGCAACGCACCGGTTCAATGTTCGAAATACGGTTCATGTTAAGGATAAGTCGTCTTCCTTCCCTCAGGGCTTCGCAAAGCAGGAATTACACAGTTGCTCAGACACATCATGGAAAACATGGTGCACGAATCCAAAATGTCAACAAACGCTCATGAATTAATTAAGATTACAAGTTAATGCCGCTAGGACGCAGTGCCAAGTTTCATCCTCGGAATAGCAGCTTGTATGCTGGATGTCTACACGAGGGGTGTAGGCGGATAAGAACATTGGCAGTTCCGTCCCCCAAACCCCCCTCCCAACACCCTGTTCGTCTCTCGGAGGCCCCGAGGACATTAGCGAGAACACCGCTTGTGTTAGCACTGGGGTGTGTGTGCATGTGTGTGTGTGTAGAGCGTTTGGTGGGGGGGTTACTAGACAGCTCTCCGCCGCGCTTTTAGCTGTTTATGTAGTCTGTCAGTCACGGCAACGGCAGACGCATCAATCCTCCTCCTGGAAGCGGAACAACGCAGAAGGGGGCCTCGGTGACTGATCGGCCTCGGTTGTCTCCGGAGAGCCGCGATACAGGCGGTGACAGTACCGGCGTAAGGGAGGATGAGGAGGGGAGGTAGTGGTGGCAGTGGCGGTGGTGGTTTGACGGCAAAAAACCCTTGTCGAGAAGCCAGTGGAGAGGGAAAAAAAAAGTTGGACGCGGATAAAAGAAAGCTGGAAAGTGGAGAGCAACTGTTGACAGCTTCAACTGTTGTTAGACGAGGGAGAGCGAGAGGAGAAATTTTCGGTTTAAGCACTCCTCGCGAACCACACGTCAAGTAGAATTTGTACCGAGTTCACAGCCAAGTCGACGGAGAACGTGCACGTGCACACGCACGTGTGCGCACATTTTGATTTGCATTGTGAAGATGGAATGAAGGGAGAGTGTCGAGTCACAGCTGATTACGACTCGGACGGGGCGTCTGTCAGCGCTCTGTCAGAGGCCTGCCTGTTACTGACAGCCCTCTTCTCCCTCTGTCATCCTACATTACACACACCCAACGCATAACCTCCTTTTCTTTTTTCCCTCAAACCAATTTAATTTCACGTCTTTGCGCTGCACTATCGAGGAATAACATAGTTTTGGGGTGAGAGCAGCTTACATCAGTTGGAAATGAAGCGTTACAGATGTTTTATGTGATTTGACTCATGACACATTTCCTTCCAGGACCGTCTCCAAAACACTAACTCACTAATAGTAATTAATCACCACGAGCTTGGTTCTATCTGCCTTATTTTCAGCCTAAAACAGACATCTAGAGGGTTTTCAGCTGTCAGGATGTGTAAAAGAGCCAGAAAAACGCCCACGGCCGAGGGATTTGCCTTCAAAGTGAATTAGTCACTTTGAGGGATTTTTCTTTTTTTTGTGTTGAACAATGAACGGTAACTTTAAACACTCCTCCGAAAGAACTTATGCTTATTAGACATGGGGCATTTTCCTAAATCAGCCGTTCCCTGCAGCCTCACGAAAAGATGTAAACACGGAGACTGGGTGTAACACGGCTCTGCTCTTCGCCCTTCGTGACGCACGTGTGTTCTAGCAAAGAAAGCATCGCTGCTTGGAGATCTCATGGTAACTATTTCTCCCCCCAAACGACCTCAAGTCATCAACTGGCTGGGCTTGATGAACAAGAAGCATCAAAGCTCTATGACAGTGACACAAAGGCGCTCGCACGCACAAAATATGACGTTATCTCACGCCCGAGGACTCACAGGGTCGAACTAAGTGAATAAACAAAGCTGGCTTTGGGACAGACATCAGAGTTCCCCTGGCCTTGTGCTTAGCTCATCAAAAGTGCACACACACACACACACACATGCATCAAAACATTGTACACCTGGATAATCACACCAAAAGCCACTGTGTGATAAATATCGCCTGGTTAGCATCTGCACAGCGGTTTCTGCCAGTGTTTGAATGTGGCTGTAATTCTTCCCACCTGGTATGAAATAATGAAGCCGCTCCTACTGGCCATATATGGCAGTCTAGGTGAGGTAAAAATACTCCCACAGATCAGTGCCAGCCCTTGACGTTTTATTCAAGCCCTTGTTTTGGTTATACTTGTCTTCAAGTATGCCAATATAATCTCTGTTAATCAATAATATTATTACAATTACATCTACTGTAATCTATAAAGAGCATTTATAATCATCCATCTGCTTATTCCAACTTTGTTCTTTGAGTGGTAACTTTTAAGCAATTGATGAGGTGCAAATTATTCCTCCAATTTACAAGTGAGGGGTTACACTCTAGGGGAGCTCAAAGATTGTGAAAAAAAACACAATACAGTATTGTCATGCCAGTGAAACTTTCATCTAGTTTACCACAATTCTACATGTGGTGGGTTGTGCGCCGACTAATTAGGGCCAATTAACAATGAGCCAAAACCAAAGTGTCAACACCGTATGGAAAAAAATAAAGTATTTTCTCATATGAGGAGGATTAATGTTCACAAGACTGCGATTGTCCCTGGACTTAAGCAACAGGGCGTCTAAAAATTGTGACAAATGTGACTAATTCTCACACTCTGAAGACCAAAAGCAACAACAAGAAAATATCCAGATTCCGTTGGTGGACAGGCTATCAAAATGCAGCACCTGTCCGAAGAAAATGGGAAAGTCTTATC
Organism: Carapus acus; assembly: GCA_900312935.1. NCBI lineage: Eukaryota > Metazoa > Chordata > Actinopteri > Ophidiiformes > Carapidae > Carapus > Carapus acus. Next base: position 24,480 of record OMPJ01025538.1, read on the forward strand.
TGCAGCAAATTCAGATCTGTTCTAACTCCCAAGTGCCTGATACATTCCCTAAACCTTCTCAGCTTGGCCTGACTGTGATGCATCTTACAGCACCTGGATAAACAGCAAACGCTCAAATCCTGAATTTTCTATTTGGTTTGGTTCTGTGTCACTCCATTCATTAAACATGATGCCCTCGATATTTGTATTACTGAAACAATATCACAGCCTCAAGTGGGCTGCAGTACTATATTTACACTGGTTGCATCCCTCACCACTGTAAACATGTGATTTCCACATGAGGCGGAATTGAATCCCAGTGCAGTAATAAGGTGATTAATTGTAACTGGTTTACATTTTTCTGGGTTGATCAAAGTCATGGTGTTTCCTTCAGCCTTGCTCTGTCCATCTGTTTCAGTAAGTGCGCCGACAAACGCTGCAATCTGCACTCAACAGGAAAATCTCAAGTTAATGTGGCAAGCGTTCAGCTCTGAGAGAGAAAGAGAACAGCTCAGAAATACACACGTTGGAGGCCAACACGTTCAGGGAAACGAGCAGGAACAAGAAACATTTTCAGCACTTTCCCGACAAACACAGTCAAGGCGTCCAAGTGTGATAACCGCCTTTACGTGCCTGGTGCACCTGTGCTTCAGTGTGTGAGAGCACAGGAAAATAGACCTGCCAACAAGTAGTTCACCTGCCAACTGGAAGAGGGAGAGGCAGACCGACAAGTCTCGTCAACACTGCCACACTCGCTGACGACAAAACTGTGACACACATCACTTCCACCAGCCGCTCGGCAAACTCCAGCCGGGCGGCTTAAATCGAAGGGGAAAAGCGTCAACTCAACGCCAGGCTGAAGGACGAGCGATGGGGAGAGAAGAGGTCAGTATCCCACCGACGTTAGGAGCCACTTATCTAATGACCTGCGGGTCCTACCTGCCAATCCTCCAGTCAACCAGCCAAATCCAACGTCAGTCCCTCGACAGTTCACATCTCACTTCCCTCACTCACTCTCCTGATTGTCGATGACTGTGCGGCGTCCATATTGACGTAAATTAGGAGAGTTAAATCATCCTTGAATGATGGATGCATTGTTGGGCCAAGTCGATTGGAGCTGCCACTTTGTTAGTGCCCCCCAGCCCCCAAACTGCAGTCCATCGCCACTGGTGCATTCCGACCTTTTCTGTTGTATTGGACCACGTTTGCTCGAGAAATACATTTTGCATGTAAATGACACCCGTTTTTGTTTCTTTATTTCTTTTTTTCATACACAGGCATTTCTACTGCATATGCAAACTTTCCTCCCTGTCTACCTCCTTGATTGTCTGAGTGGAGTCGTCATCGCATTTGTCAGTGCAGAGTCATCGCCTGAGGAAACGGGGCCCAATTATGGTCATAAATAATAATGGGAAAAGTGCATCTGGCACGGTGACTGATGGGCCCCTCTCACAGCTCATTTACATGGCTTTGTGTGACCATCAGCAGCTTCACTCAAACGGAATGCTCAGAAAATGAGCCTTTCAGAGAATATTGCGCCATCCACAAGTCGGGGACTGGAAAAAGGATGGAGATTTTGACCTGTGTGACAGCCAAAGTACACGAGGGGGGAAACGGGGCCTGATGCAAGGACAAGGAACAGATGGAGGCCAAACCGTGAATATCAAATTTCAGAGACAATGAGTGCTTTCATACACGGGTGCTCCACTTTCATGCGATTGGATTCTTTCTATTTGAGAAGTTCAGTCCAACCCCACTGAGGTGCCAACTAAAAGAACCGAAGTGGTCCCAGTTTGACAAGGTGACGCATCCAGTCCCGGCCTAAATAAAGTGCTGATCAGTTTTGAGATGGTGCTGAACCAGGCACGTGACAAACTATTGACCTTTTGATTGATGTAGTGTGGGAGATTCTGCATCCATGGTCACCAGATGTCTGCTGATAGATAGATAGATAGATAGATAGATAGATAGATAGATAGATAGATAGATAGATAGATAGATAGATAGATAGATAGATAGATAGATAGATAGATAGATAGATAGATAGATAGATGTTTTCATATACACTGTGTTAGCAAACTGTGGACAAATTTGATCAAGTGACTCTTCAAAGAGCCAATTGCATCAAACTCTTATTTACTGCTACTAAGAAAACAACACAATGCAATTAAATGAAGGTGCTGTGAAATATATATCAGAGGTGAGACTCCCCACATCGACAAGCCAAACATAATGCAAAATGAATTCGACAGGCTATTTCTTGTGACATGTTTCATGAACCGCAAATTCCAATTCACTTTGACCCTTCCACAGCTTTTCTACAAACATCTTAATGTTTATTCATCACATATCCACATCTAATTAACATGTTTACATTCGAATGTCGGAATGTCATATTTGCCAGAAAAAAAACACACACCAGTTGCCTGTATGCACGTGTAAGCTCACAGTGTGAGTGCGTGCATGCGTGCGTGCGTGCGTGCGTGCGTGCGTGTGAGCGCGCGTGTGTGTGTTTGTGCATGTGTGTGTGTGAGAGAGTGTGCAGGCTCGGGGCATGTCCGTTCATGTACACAGCTGCGTTTCAGACAAAGACAAGTCCAAGTCCATCCATCAGCACAGTGTGACATGGAGGGAGATGGATGGTGTCTGTGTGGTCAGGTAACAGCGAGCCGCTCTCACCCTCACCCTCAGACACACACACACACACACACACACACACACACACACACGCACACACACACACACACACACATACACACACACATGCACACGCCACCTCACCTCGCTGCCTCACGCCGCCTATGTAAACCTAGAGGGGTGCTAAGTGAGAGAGGATGGAGTTACTCCCAAACAGAGATTTGTGGTCAGTCTTTAATTTCTCAGGATGGCCGCCCC
>OMPJ01025566.1:2549-14539 GCA_900312935.1 Carapus acus
TTTTTTTATATATTTATACAAACATAAAAAATGTGACCACTAGGGGGCCTACGATCATCTGTCCTGTTACTCTCCCCTTATGTTACAGCATGTTAGCATAGCATACAGCATTAATGTTGCTGCTCTCACTGAAATCAGACGCAGAATCAAAGTCTCGTGTGACATGAGAGCCCCCTCGAACGCACACATGCACACACACACGTGCGCACAAACACACACACAAATGCACACACCAAACGCACAGACCTAAGTCTCTCTCTTCCAGCGGCCTGTTTGGTTTGTCTCTCGACCGTTCTGTACTTGGCAGGTAAGCAGGCAGAAACTATTTGATACTGGCGGTGCTCGAGCGCAGTTGAAAGGAGTTCAGGGGACCAAAACTTGGAGCTAAACGGCAAGCTAGTTGCAGATTTTGATGCGGAACCGCCGCGTGTTGGACTGTCACGAACTACTGGTGCTGTTCAGTGTTTTGATGAGAATATGTCATCAAAAATTGAGACAAATCCCAGTTGATGCCCGTTTAAACGCTGAGAGCGCTGCTTAGAGTGAATCTCACAGGAAGATACTCTGAACCGCAATGAGCTCAACAACACTCGCTTCCTCTGGCCTGGCGTCCTTATTTTCCCTGTTCCGCTTATCCTATTGCAAACTGTCCGGCCTCGCAGCTGCCGGCAGACGCCGAGCTCAGAGGTTACGGTGCGTGCACGGCAAAAACAATAAAAAACAAAAAAATGCGCACCCCGCGGCCAATGGTGGGTTGAGAATGAGACCAAAAGGCCGAACAAACTTCCAAACACTCACAGCCTCGCTGTGTTTCGCATAATTTAAGCTGTCGAGGTGATTGTTTTGTGCAAATGGAGCCAACAACAATGAACAGCAAAGGGCTAACACAGAAATATTTGGAGAGATGATTAATCCCCTCTAAAACATCCTGGCTCTCCGCACGGAGGCCAGGCTTATTATTACAATTTAAGAAGGACTGCCGGACATCTTTAAGGAATCGTCCATGTCTTTGAAGGACTCATTCCGCACGTTCCTCTGCTTGGCCGAGGGGTTTCTCCTCAACGTTGGTCCTTCTCATCACAAAAGACTTTGATTCTGTGTCTGATTTCGGCTTCAGAGCGGTAATAACAACCACGCTAATGGGCGTAATACCACCATTTTATGATAGAGGGGCTGGGTATCCATTTCAAGGCCGGCTTAATGGGAGCGCTGGTGTGACAAGAGAGGCTGTGGAATGTTCCAGGTCTCCATTTACAAATGAGACAGAAACGCAGCGCTGAAACAATAGCAACACTGACAGCTGCGGTTTCTCCGGTGGGGGGAGAAAATAAAAACAGCCAGTAAAAAGGAATTCCCGTGCAAAATTACCCCCGGTCAGAATCGATAATCAGTCCAAAGTGGCCGGTGAGAGAGGGGACAGGTTTATTTAGCGGTGGCCCGCCTGTGGTTCGGCTCCGTCGCCCAGCCCACCGCAGACGCGCAGCTATCGTGGGAACGGCTTCGCGTCAGGTCGTTCTCCCAAAACTATGTCTCCGTCCGAAGACGATGAAGACGCGCGCCCTCGCCGGCTTCTATATCACTCGTCGTCCTGGCGACCGATCGTCTGAAAACCTCAACCCGGCCGAGAGGAATTTGGGAGTCGCGCCCGCTCTGTTCCAGATTAGGAGACCCAGGTTGGGTCTGAGCGTGGCTGTGTTTCCACTCGTTGGAAATGATAAACAAACTGAATAGGAACAGTTTCATACACAAAGCCGACGTTCCCAAATTTTACAAAGGAGGAGGACAAGTTCTTGAATAAGATCACTTGTTTGGGGTCGTCCCCAGAGGAATCAGGGTGGTGGAGGTTGGTGGTTGGTGTTGCAGGTTCCTGGAACACATTTCTGGACGGGTCTTCAAAACAGAGGCCCTGCCATGCTTCCTCCTCCCGTTGAAAAACTGGAACGTGAGGCCCTCTAGAAAAACACTGAGTGGTTGGAGGGAAAATAATCCTCCCCGTATCACACAAAAGGGGAGGATGTGGGGGGGTCTGGGGTTGGAGGGGTTTTTTTTTTTATGTTGTTCCATGGCGCAGCTCAGAAAAATGTGGGGATTGATAAGAGCGAGAAACAAGCTTCACCTTCGTCAGGCCTCCATGACAGCCGTGACAGTGAAACTCAAACCGAGAAGTGGCGGCAATGGCGGGAGGAAGCCCGCCGGAAACCTTTGGACACTGCAGCATCCTCCTCCGGTTTCATAGTGTTCTGGAAAGCGACCGCACGCATACCCGATTGGAACCACAAGGGCGTCCAAATGCTGCTGCTAAATGGAGGCAAAAGCATTTCCAAGCAATCAAGCCAGGTTATTATTCTGTGCTAGAGTTTGTGTTCAAATGTGAGCCACTCAAGGACAAAACAATTCCTACTTTCGTACTTGGCTCGGATTTGCACCACAAACAAACCTTTCCCCCCAATCGGCCATGGATTTGAGACGGTGAATTTCAAATAAAACATTTACGTTGAACTTATTGTGTTAATAAGTACTTATTATACCTCCATCATGGCTGATCAAACTCAATAAGAATGAGTGTTGTCTCTAATGAGCTGCAAAGAGTGAGTAGACATTTTCTTCACTTTTTTCTGGCACTTTTAGATTATTAATAGTTTTATCGAACCCCTCCGACAGTGACGAATACATCTAATCCTAAGTCTGCGTTTCTCACGAGCTGGTCTAGACCGTAATCACAGTTTGTTTATCTTTGCAGAGTTGTATTTTTTTTCTTGCTCAATGGTACTTAGATGTGGGGCCTGGAATTGAACCAGTAACCAGCTGTTTTTTTGTTTTTTTTTCAGGTGCTGCATCAGCACCATTGGAGGTTTCTAGTAGAAGGAACAACCAGCTGTTCATCTGAGAAACAGCTTCTTCTTACCTCACTGATCTCTGTGTAATCATGATAAAATGAAATAAAGCTATCAAGAAATGAAAATAAAAGCAGCGCACAACATTTATTGGCGCAAACGTGGAGCTGGATCTTGTTGGAAGTTGCCCAAAATCTTGCAGCGGCAGTTATTTTTCCATGACTTTCCGTGGACGAGAGCCCAGACAACATTTCACTTCTTTGGTTTTAGGTGGTGAAAAACAAGTCTGCTGTGACTTCAGCAGCGCCAATCCTGAGATGAAAATCATTTTTTATTGGTAGCAAATGTAAGAGCACCGCGAGGGCTCGTAGCAGCGGAGATCCAAGGCGGTTCTGGACGGTTCAGGAGTTGTTTCAAAGCCCACAAGGAGCATCCTGGGGGCTGAATCTGAACCCGTAATCTCAAAGCCGACAATCAGAAATCGGCGGGCCTGCTGCTCGCTTCTCCTGCCTGCCTGCCTGGCCGGACCTCACTGGAACCAAAAACTTGTTGACTCTTGATTGCAGCAACACATTTGGAGCATTCGGCGCGATTAGGGTCATAAATGTGCGCCTGTGTGCGTGTGCGGACCATTTGTTACCGAGTGATTTCTGCATTCCACATGCTGACGTGAAAGTAATGAGGATAACACCTCCAATAAAACATCGGCTTTTTATCGTCTGTAAACCAGCTGCTCATTTACACACATGAATCCACTGGTGGCCGCGTGTTTCAACCGTAACGCCGTACAAAATGTTTCCTTCTCTCTGCCTATTTACTGCCGAGTGGTTATAGCTCTGAAGCTGACGTTTTATAGGGTACAAATATATGAATAATGTTTTTCTGCATTCATTAGAAAATGAAGGTTCACCATGGGTTCACTTCAGTAGGGTGAGAAGGGGTCAAAGTGGGTGTGAAACCATCACTGGAATATTTTAAATATATTTTGGGGGATTTTTTGGTCTGCTTATTGTTTCTTGGTGTACTTATTTAAACTTTTGACTTTTCCATGTTAAGGGCTGAAAGTCTTGCTCAAAGGACCCATTGAAATCCCACAACTAGCCTGGAATCAAACCAGCAACCCCTCGGGTCTCCACTCTACGCCTCTCTGTGAGGTCCCTCTTTCTTTAGGATCTCGCCACGAAAAACAAACACACTCCCCTCCTCGACTGCTTGAAGCGTCTCCACATCTCCAGTGGAACCAGCCCGTCGCCTCGCTTTGCGTCTCCCCGCGCTCCTCTTTGGTCCAGCTCCGTCCTCGTGTGTGTCCTCCTCACTCCTCCGCCTGTCAGCATTCCTTCCAGCTGAGATCCAAAGGTACCCCGAGCATCTGCGAGCTGGATGAGGTCGTCGGCTGGACTTATCCTATCCGATTGCGGTCTTGCACCGGTACGCCGCCGACCCCATTTGACCTCCGCCCACTTATTGCTCCTGCACGCACTGCGACGCAGCTCCGGCGAGGAGAAGCAAACGGGCGGAATCGCTTTGTGTGAAAACACATTGCATCAGCAGTAACACACCAGTGAACTGATCAGCGCCGGGGACGAAATACCTGCAGCATTACGGGCCGGAGAGTGATGAGTAAAGAACTGGAACTGTTTTTACGTCTGTGTTAGAACCTACCAATCGACAGGTCCAATTGATGGGATATATAATCTTCGCTGACATTTAGCCAGACTTTTACCATTAAATCCAGATTTGACGTCTGGACCCAAAATGAAACAGTTATTAATGCTTGTGTCGATAGTATTGTGTTGCTCAAAGTCATTTGATCCATTACGTCTTCCGCACGTCTTCTCTGCCTTGACACTAAACATGATTTATTTCTTTTCACTCCAGTAATACTGAGCGTAATCACGCCCCTGTTCAGTGTCTTGCTCAAAGACACTCGTGACTAAACTCTGGAGTCGAACCAGCAGCCTTGTGGTTTCCAGATGACCGAGACGTGCTGCCTGAAAACACACCGACGTCCCCACGCAGCAGAAAATGAGGATCGGTTTATGCTTACACTCACTAAACGTGTATGTCACGAATGTGAGAGCGCTACCAGCTACATTTCATAAATCTGATCTCATATCATACATGAAATTTGCGCTCATTACCCGCCGAGCGGAGGCAGGGGGGCTGCGATCCCTTTGCAGGGTTGCGTGCTAAGCGTTCAGGTCTGTCGAAAAACCTTCATCGTGGGAAGGTTTTGAAGTTTTCCCCCTGGGACCCGCCGAGCCTTTTGAGGAGTCGGCGGTGAAACAGCGGGAGCTGTCCCAGAATGACTCGGTATGGCCGGCCACGCCGAAGATGAAAGCCAGGGCCCATTTATCAGAAATTAACGTGACGTTTTGACGATTACAGCTGCTAAAAATTTCAGCAGCAGATCCATATCTAGGATCGGGATCGGAGTGTTTGGATAACGCCGTCTGAGGGGCGACAATGTGTGCACAGTGTGCGCACGTGGCGGGGAAAAGCACGGCGGGCACGGCGATGACGGAACTGGCTCACTTTCTCGGGCCCGTCGTGCGGTTTAAAAGACGATGATTCCTTTTTGAAGGCGCCTTCGAGGAAGCTCCAGAGTTTCCTATCTGCCGGACGCTTTTTACGGCCAGCCTTGGAAATCTCACCTCCACCTACTTAGCACTGAAGTGGCGCTGCCTCACACACACAGACACACACACTCTTCCACTCCACCCCCCCACCTAAGAGACAATCAACATCAGATGTGTGTAACTGCCTCTGAGATCCTCCAGGCTGAGAGCACCTATAGGATGAGGCAATTACACCCACGACAGGGTAATTAGCACGAGGTGTGTGTGTGAATGTGTGTGTGTGTGTGTGTTGTTGGGGGGTACATCTGCTTACCTCCACAGCCTTGAGGATCTCCCTGATAATGGGACAGCGGGGCTTCAGCCATTATCATTGGCAGTGACCATGTGCGTCCCATTAGCGCATAACTTAGCGTGCTCGGACAAGATAGCGCTACGCTGCGAGTCGGTCTGTGAGCGAAGACTGTTGATGCTAGCATCACACGCAGGAAAGACAGGAGGTGGCTTGAATGTTATTTATTGTTGTGACTGTCTTTCAGATGGGCACAGTTATTGGCTGACTCTCAAGTGTTGTTTGGAGAGTAGCTGTGGATGTGTGCGTTAGCAAGATTTATTTTATTTGTTGACCAAGAATTTAGGAATGGACATTATACTTGAAAGTGGAGACACATGCTAAATTTTATCGCGTCGCCAAGAAGTCTCATCCCGGGCTGAAGATCCTCTCTTGCTCCTGTGAAAATTCAAGCGCCTCCGCGTGACCGATACGTTTCAAAGTTGCTAGTGGTGTTACAAATTCTCTCCTTGTTCACCTGCCACAAATATATCCCCTGAAGGAGGCATTAAATGGTTCTTAGGGCTTCTGTTCCTATGGCAATGAGCGTATCTCCGCTGTTCAACATGCAAAATTCAAATGTGTCAGACGCCTTTTGAAAATAAATGCACGTCACTTATGCTAACGTTGCTGGACATTTTAACGTATTTCGTTTGTTTTCATTTAATTGCGTCACATTTTCCCTGTGCAAACCATGTTTTAACTTTTCAAAGTACAATTTTACATATATAACACATTAACAAACAAGTAGTGTGTCACAGATTTTTGTTGTTTAGCCCATTTTGCTACATGCTCCATCCCAGGTCCAATTCAAACGATACAAACAAACATAACAAGGTCCACCAGACTCACATCATCGCAGCGATGCATTAACTCGCATCAGATCCACATAAACTGTCACAAACCTTTAACACATTTTTGACACTGATCGTTTTTCACTCTGACTTGTGTAGAATTCTGAACACATGATTTTAGCACTTCAGAATTTTTCAGTTGTGGTTCTTCCTCACTTTAAGAAAGTAGTTGCCTATCGCGGGGAAACACACATTTGCGCCACTATTTCAAAACACCACATGTTCTTGACACGCGGCATATGTTCTCCATACAGCTTGTTTTGAATAGTCGCACAAATGCTCATTGTTTCAGAGACACACAAACACATGCGAGGAGAGCGACGTTGTGCCGGAGCTGGTTAGCACCTCACATCCAGTGGAGCTCCCTGAAGATTAAGGTGCGCAAAATTGCTCAGCTATCTGACCTCATTAGTTTGTAAAAGCAGTAAAAAAAAAACTGACAAATCTTTGGAATCTTTCACAGCAACAGGAGAAAACAAACTGATGCAGAGTGCTGACAGTGGAATTTCACAAGCTGGATTGCAGGAATCTCTGCGGTAGAATACTGTAACACCACCTGATTCCAACACTCCTGTTTTCTTATCAAAACAAGGTCGACGAGATTGTTGTTGTGGATCAACAAAGCAAAGCAAAACATGAGGCAAAGACATTTTGGGGAGGACTTTGTGTTGGTGCCATGACTTTTCCCTCCATAGCTTTTCACAGTTTTCAAAACATATACTATATGTCTTCTGGTATATTTGCCTATTTTACTCTGTACATGTTTTTTTCTTCCGTACATAGTGTATCTCTTCCGCTGTACTTATCTTTTCCTTGTGTACATCCTTTTTCTGTAGAGTCACAATTGAATTTATTAACTGATACTGTTTCGTTTTCCTGTTGGCATCTGTTGTAGGGTGGAAAAGGAAGAATTTCATTGGGAAAGGAAACTTGTGTCTTTACTGTACACAAGACAATAAAGCTTAGAATCCTTGAATCCTTGAATATTTTGGTGTTCTGCAGTCCAAAGCGCAGCTGATCTCGGTCTAATGTTGGTTATCTTTGCAGGGGACCTCGGGAGAGAACCGCTCCTTGTCCACTCTGCGGCAGGTTCCGGAGTCAGATCGAAAATGTTTGCAGTGGTCGGTACAGTCCAGTGACAACACCTGTCTCGAGGCTACAGATGGCGTGCGGCCGGGCCGGGCGCACGGCGGGGGAGGCGGCAGGATGACGTGGCTGACACCGCAGTCACAGGATGCGCCGTACCTCAGAGGGAATCGCTCTTAGAAATTGGAGAGGAGGAAAACATCATCGCCGAAGTCACGCATGGGCTTCAAAACACGTAAACTGTACACCCGCCGCAGCGACCCGGCAAAAAATCTAATCTTTCCCCTTGATGCTGCGATGGGTCGTTCTGGTATTGTTGCTATTGTTGTTGAGGGCCCTTTGTGTACGTGGGGGAGTATTTCCCTCATCGCCTCCATGTCAGGTGTCACTGACGTCATTCAGGGCTTTCTGAGAGGTAATTACAGAGAGCATGAATGTCTTGCAGCGCGGAATCACCAGCCACACTGTCCTAGGGATCGCGATGACATCAGTTCTCGGCGATTGGTTTTAATTTCACGAGGTCTATAATAAAGCTGTCACAGTCATAGCTGTGCATGTGTGTGTGTTTTTTTGTAACCCTGCATTTTTTGCTCCGAGTGCCACGATCCAAAAGTTGATATTTCTGCGGTGAAATCGGACACACAGTGTTTCATTAGAGCCGGCGAGCGAGGGGAGCATGTGCAGGGAATAAGTCAGGCCCGTAAAAAGTGCGGCTTTTCTGAGAGGGTCTTGAGATTGAAATGGTGGGGTGGGGTGGGGGGTGGCAGCAAAGAGGTTTTACTGCAGGAAAGCGGTGAGGTCAGAGGGGATTTTATTGTGGTAGATCATCCTTGTTTCTAAGATGGTTTAAACAGCCCCAGTAGGGTTTAGGGGGCGCAGTGGCGTCGGCGTCGACTGTGACCGGCCATAACCTGAGAAAAGTCAAACCATCGGGGTGGGTCACGCCTCCCTCCGTCTTCGCCCGCAGGACAACGGAGCTGCTGGTCGTCCCTCCAAGCTCATAACCCAGTCCCACAATCCCTCTGTTTTGACTGTAATCCGTCGATCAGGACAGTCAGACACACAACAACGTCTCAGCCTGACAACGAATGCGGAGCTACTTCTCTTCTCACCGTCGACGTTACACCACGGCGTTGAACGCCTGCCAACCCTGACACATGATTCCCATCATCTGCATGTCCCCCTGCGATGAAAAGGACGTTCGCAGCACAGGCGCTTTCAAAAAATTTGCGATTACACGCCACAACGGTGGAAATGAATACTCGCTCATGGGCAGACTCGTGTCATATTGTGATTACACAACAATACAGAAAGTCAGAGAGCAGAGGCTCCAGGGGAACGTCAACTGCAGTGAGATCTCATGATCGGAGCATCAAATTATTTACCACAATGACGTCTCGGGTGAAAGGAGGTGACAGACAAGGTCTTTTTGTTTATTTGGTTACTCGGTGGGTTGGATAGTGATTCACTTTTCTTTGCTGTAGAGACAAAATAGCTAAAAAAAGACACACAATCTGTTGACAAATGTTCAACAACGCACAAGGGAGTGAAATGAAAGAAGCTCAGGCTGGTTCCGTCTTCTTTTTGTGTTTCATTTTTTACACCGCTACCATTCGTGAATCCTCATTGGCTCAGGCAGAGCACCGTCGACCAATCAGGCGAGGACACGGCTAATTGAAGCAGGGGGGCTGACCTATCGCGATGTAGGTCAATCCTGAAGCGTTTTGATACATGCAAGGGAGGACACACACACCCACAGGATAAACACACTGAAACCAACAGCCGTGAACATAATATCAAAGTCATCAAAGTATATTCATTTCCTGAATGGTGTTTTCAAATTAAAGGTCAATAAGGTTTACCAGCAGAGGGTGTTATATATCTCATACCTGCGGGGTTTCCGCAATGGAACAACAAACATCCCAGTCGTTGGCGAGAGAAATGTTTTTTGTGGCAGAGTGAAAGTAAACGTTCACGGTTTTAGCTGATATGAAATATACTTTGCACTCGAGAAAAGTGGGCTTACTTGTAAATCCCCCCATGAGGTCCTTGGGATTGAAATCTGGTCTGCAGCCCGTAAGGATGCAGGATTCTTTTTTTATATCACATCAGCTACCCAGGAATACGACACAGCTGTAGAATTCTATATTCATCTTTGCTAAAACATGCACGTTTGCAGAAAGCTGGTACTGCAAAACCTGCAAACGTTGAAAATATTGTCCAGTCATTGTAAAAAGCTATGACGAAACATAGCTAAATGTCTCCTTTGTACCTGACCTACAAATGTCTTGTAGGTCAGCAAAAACAATGATTAACCATGAAGGTCTGACAGTTCTGTTCTTGCTGATACAATACTGCAGATACTGTATGTATACTGTGTATTGATGTGATAGTTCTTTGATGTACTATGCATGAATATACAGTAAGTGAGAGTATTCCTCTGATGTATAGATGGGGGGCAAGTAGGAAGTTCTCACCCAGAGACCCGAAAACATCACAGATTTCTTTCCTCTTTCGTTTTTTGCAAAGTCAGGGTAGCCATACCCACAAAGTATAACAGGAAAATTGATGTTATGCATTACAAAAACGAGTCAAGAAAAAAATACCACAGCACTCAACCAACCGCATGTTTGACAACAGCACGAGATGCAATATCCTCTCAAATCAGGTGGGCACCGGCGCTTAAATTTGGCGGGACCACGTGTATCGTGTCGCGATGAGAGGATTACAGGGTCGCTCGCAGCTCGGGCGCTGAGGGATGGACATGCTTCCAGGTAATGAAAAGGGGGATCGAGTGTCCCCGAGAGCGGCGAGTGACTTTGAGGGGGAAAGCGTGTCACTTGATACGGCTGCGGCATTAACGACCCGCTGATGGATGGCGGCTATCCTCCTGCCGGCCAATCCCGTTGATCCCCGCGTGCTCCATCGCGCTAAGCTGCATTCATCGTGTCGGAAAGTCCACAGCACGCGTGGTGCAGTGATCCCCACGCACACACGCAGGCGGGGCGGACGCAGATGGTCCGGACTGGAAAGACGCGTGGCGCTGTTGTTATTTCATGGTGTAATAGGGACTTAAAGACGTTCTAAGCACGTAAAGCACCGACAGCTGCACACACCATGGACCTAGAATGGGGACGGGGAAACTACGGCCCGTGGGCCACATCCGGCCCCATCGTCTTTTTGATCCATCCCAAGGAGTGGTACAGAATACACAATTTTGACAACATTCAAATCAAACAGCAAAAACTACAACAACAACACCAACACCTTCGATGTGCTTGCAAAGATGGGTGAAAAACAAAACTGGTCCTATTTAAAGGTAAATAATTTTACACCCTGATGCTTTTTTTGTTTGATGTGTCTGCACCTTTTGCTGACACATCCCGTCTGTCAAAATTCTAAAGTCATCGTGAGCCTTAACCTAATGTTTGCCCGCCCCTGACGTAGAAGATGGAGGGATGTTTTCGGAGGGAAAATGGGGCTTACGAAGGGCCTGTTTTCACTCAGTGTAGCGCCCACTACAGTGGACAGCTACTAAAGCGTAAATTTCCTTTTAATGCATTGGTTTCTATGATTGAACTGCATATCAGTGGGTAGAATGCTAGCTGCTGCTATGGCCCATTGAGGTAAGCTCAGTCTTCAGTCGCCGTGACAGTAAGTAAATTTTGGCCGATAAACAGCCACCTGTGCTGACCACTGCTGACAAATCCTGTCAATCCTTCGGTATTAGAGGAACCCCGCCAGTAAAAAAAAAAAGTATGATGATGTACAGAAACATCTAGGGAAAGCTACTATCTATTTGGAATATGAAATTCTGATGTCAAATATGTAGAAAATTATGATTAACCACATGGAGGTGGACATCTTGCATCATACAGTATATCTTTAAATACAAGAACAAGCCTCACTGTTTCTTGTAAGTATTTCGGTTATAAGTCAGTGTATCATTGTTGTGTCTATAAGCTATTCATTCAAAATATACAATTTTGTGCAGATTTGCTGTAGTTTGAGTAATCATAATGATTATTTCATTTTTTTCAGACTTCAAACGCAGCAAAGAATAAGGCAGCCCATAGAATAGTCCAGAAAATTCTGTTGAACTCCTGTGATGACGATTGTAGTTACAAGAGTGATGATGAGTGGCTGGCAGAGAAGAACAGAGACATAGGAGCAGAGGATAATGGAGATACAGACAGTCAGGACTCAGGATGCAGAGGATGGTCAGCATGACCAGGGAGCTATGGAAGATGGGCACATGGTACCTGAACATATTCAAGCCAGAAAAAATATCTGGAAGGTCCAAGACAAT
>OMPJ01025600.1:1830-19888 GCA_900312935.1 Carapus acus
GGGGGAGCAAAGACCGGGCGATAAACCACATTTTTCATGATTCGTCCTCGCTGGCGGTGCGGTGGAACCCCATCGGATTTAACTGTACTAAATTACCGAGATCTCTTGGCAGAAGCTGCACTGTAAAGCTTAATACCCTACACCTCGGGCTCAGCCGCACAAATACTGGCGTACACACACTCTGGGCCTTCTTCTCCCGTCGGCAAAGGTGAAAACAAATTCCCAGCGTGCTTTTGGCAGCGTAAACAAATCGGAGCCGCGACAAAGCGGGAAGCGGGAACAAAGCCTGTGCGGAGCGGCGGCACATTGACAGTTTGGAACCTTTTGTTTGTGCAAAGAATCTGTCTCAGCACTTTATGCTAATGTAACATTCAGCTGTTGGACGGGAGACAGCTGTGACCGGTGGGCAGAAGGTCCCGTTGCCATGGAAACGTCCCCCCTTGTCCCTTGGAAGTGACAGCGTTGGTCGGTGTGAGTTTGCGACCCGCTACGAGTCGATGTAATTTGGCAGCGACAATATGTTTGCTGCCTCGAGGAAGTGATGATGTATGTGTGCGCGCCGGCGAGTGCGTGTGGGGCCGTGTGTGTGTGTTTGTCTGGAGGCCAGTCAAGCACCACAAGGCTGCGGTAATTGAATGTGGAAATATTTTGTGTGCGCACACAGAGGGGACCCCCACCTGTCCCTTGAAGGCATCGATGATGAAGTGCAGCGCGTGCGGCTGGACACACTCGATACACTTCTGGACCACGTGGTTGCCGTTCTGGTCCTTCACGCACTTGAGCACGTGGCCGTCCAGTTCCCGCACCATCTCGCTCTGTGCCGGGGACAGGGTGGGAGAAAAAAATGGAGGAGGTGGGACAGAAAGAAATGGGAGTTAGCGAATGGGTAGGAAAGAGCGCAGACAGTGGTCACAACATCAGGGGAAAATGGGAAGATCTGAAAAGGAGCAAGGGGATTGGTGGGGTACTTACAATGACCTGCTGGTCCGACGGGATGAACTCCAGGGCTTTCTGGATGACCCGGCAGCCGTACATCTGCAGGGCCAGGGACAGCACGTGGCCGCGGATCCTCTCAGCCAGCGCCAGCTTCTGGTCCAGGCTGCCAAACTACACACCGACGGGCAAAAAATAAGCCTGCGAATTCCTCTCAGCATGAATGCGACACATCTCGTACGCGCCGCCACATCAATGCCAGGCACCAGCCTGCGATTCTGGAGTTAGCTGAGCGCATTTGAATAAATCACGCACGCGCCCTCCTGCGAAGGTTGGCGATAATGAATGTCGGGCCGCGTTCGCACGCACGCACCTCAAAAAACTTCTGGATGACGTAGTTCCCGAAGACGTCCACCATGAGCTGGTAGGCGGCCTGTAGGATCTCGCTGAAGACGAGCTGGCGCTCTGCTGAACTGGCGCGCTCCAATTTCAGCTGGATGAACCTGCGAGGCCAGACGGGAAGATTGGACGCAAACAAGTGAGGCGGCGGCCGCGTGACTGGTAAACCGAGAGCAAATCTCAGCTACTGTGACACTTTGGAGTTTGGGGAGTAGATGAAAAGAGGTGAAAACAAAGGTGTGGAGAAAGCAAGGAGGGAGTTAAGCGAACAAAGCAGCTCGTCGGGGCGCGGTGATGGAAGCCAGGCGACTGCGTAGATGTCAAGCAGGGAGTGATGGTGAGAGCACAGAGGAAAGAACATGTCTGGAATGTTGAGACTGTGTGGCAAGGGTATATTTATAGTTTGGAGGCAAAGTAGACGCGATCCAAATACTGGATGACCTCTAGCATTTTTGCCCCTGCATCAACAAAGAAGGGACCGAATTGAGGGTGCCTTTGCAAACGAAGTAAGATGTTTTTCGTGGCCTCGGTGTTTCTCTCCTCTATTTTCTGTGGGTGAGTCATGCGCACCTGCTGCCGTGCTGGTCCTGGCTGAACTCCATGATGTGGCCGGCGATGTCCCGGAGCTGCAGGTTGGGGTACCGGTTGTTCCGGAAGTCCTCCAGCAGGCGGCTGCGGCCGGAGGGCATCACGTCGGACATGCCGTAGCGTAGCCGTGACGACGGAAACAGCTGGCTGCTGGGGGAGAAGAGGGAGGAGCCCGAGCTGGCGGCGCTGCGGTATTTGGCCTCCGCTCCGGGGGCCGCGGAGATGAAGCGGCCGCTACCGTTGGTCAGGCCTCCTGGTGGGAGGAACACGTGGGAGGAAGTCAGCCCCAACTCAGCAGGTTAGCAGAGCACCTGCCGATTTCACCTTTGCCTCTAATTAATCGGGTACAGGTTAATCGGTTGCTCATGGCGACATCACGACTGTCAGGTGGCAGGTTGTACTTTTGAAAACACACAGCATGCATACCCAGGTTGAGGTTGGACGAGGAGCTGTGGTTCGACAGGGAGGGCGGAGGTGTGAGGGAGTGCGAGGGGCCCTGGTTGGGCAGGGGCATTCCCACGGGTCCGGGGGAGGGGCTGAAGCCCAAGGTGCCGTTGTAGAAGCCGCCATGACCAATCGGAGTGAGGCTGGAGGGCGTGCGCTTGTACAGCTCATTGTTGCCGGTCAGAGAGTCTCGTCTGGATCCGCTGCCACCACTGGAGTTCGCCACTAGGGGGACACAAAGTCAAATAGATTCGGTGATGAGATCAGAAACACCCAAGCTCAGTTTGCCAGCGTCTTGCCTTTGTCTGCTGGACAGTTACAGATAAACAGTTTCTGATCCAGCATACGACAGCGGGGAGTCAAGACACTCTATACAAAACTGTATGCCAGCAGATTTTCTAACCTGCGGTGCCAAATCCCCCAAGGGTGGCCCCGAGTGTGGCACCGAGTGAGGAGGAGGCGGGCTGGCTGAAGCCCAGCGAGGCGGAGCCCGGTCCAGGCTGGCCAGAACCCTGCGAGAAGAGGGAGGAGCTCTGGGAGGAGGAGCTCAGGGAGGAGGAGCCGTAGAAGGAGCTCCCCCCGAGAGCGCCGCCGGGGCCGCCCTGCTGCTGAGGCTGCTGGGATGTCATGGC
Source organism: Carapus acus (assembly GCA_900312935.1). Lineage (NCBI taxonomy): Eukaryota > Metazoa > Chordata > Actinopteri > Ophidiiformes > Carapidae > Carapus > Carapus acus. The sequence continues at coordinate 4,827 of OMPJ01025600.1, forward strand.
ACGGAATGGGCCGTTGGCCCCGCCTCCCAGGCCGCCATTGGCGCCGCCTGCTGAGGCTGCTGCCGCTGCCACTGAGAGAGGAAAGACAGAGGTGTGAGACGCACAAGATATCAATTTTTTGGGGTTTGTTTGTTTGTTTGGACACCCAACTTGCACAGGCCACTGTCGGTGCTTACTGACCTGCTTGCGCTGCAGAGGGGGAGATGATGACGGATGCGGGGGCCATGAGACGGACAGGGCCACTTCGAGCTCCGGTGTTGACAACCAGAGCCCCCGTTTGATCATAATACGCTGCAGGGGCCAGGACTGGATATCCTAAGGGATGAAGACGGAAAAGCTGGGGTAAGCAGACCGTTTGTGTGTGTACACACACACACAAACACCCACTTGTGTTTGTTTTCCCACTATCAATAGATGCTACGGCCGATCAACCACACTTGAAATAAGTAGCTGGACATGGACACACACAGCGGCCACGAAATGCGTATATGGAAGAATATTGCGCTTCACCCCTTTAACCCTTGTTGTCCAGCTGTTGGCGGAGCACTGGACCTGTTGTGATGCGGGGACTCACCTGGGACGCCTGCTGCCAGTCCCTGGCCAAAGGCTAGGGCAGAGTTGACTGCTGCTGCCGCTACCAGCTGGTCATTCTGCTGACCCTGCTGACCTTGGCTTGGGGTTAAAGGTCTCTGGTTTCCCCCGGCACGCATCACCTTTTCAAATGCAAAACAAAGAGGGGGGAAAAAAAAGGATGAGAAACACTTCAGCAATTGGGAAACGTCTGGCTGGGCATGCAGTGATGCAATGCAGTACATGCTCCTTCATAAATTATATGTGTGGTGTAATGTTATTAGTATTATTAGTATTAGATAGTTACTATAAAGTAACTGACTGACCTGCTGTTGATTCTGCTGGCCCTGGTTGGCTGCCTGCTGATTGGCGGAGTTGTTGGCTGCCGCCGCCTGCTGCTGGAACAGGTTGGCGGGGTACACGCCCCAGGGGGTCACGCCATAGTACTGGGGAGGCATCACTGCGGGACCTGGACGCAAAATTCACGTAAGGTAAAAATGGAGGTGAGGGAATAGTCAGGAGGGTGATCTGCTGAAGGTGTAGGTGGGAGCAGCTAATGGGTGCTCACCGAGCGTAGCGGCCGCTGCCAGTCCGGCCGCGTAGGGGTCTGTCCCTGGAGGGGCAGCGCTGATGATGTATGGGTTTGGAACAAATGCTGGGGCTAAACCTGGAACGCACAAAAGACAATCAACTATGCCATACAGAATATAGGTATATACACAACAGGGGGAAACACTTCCACAATGAAAAACATGAGCTCAGAGCCTGTTCTGCAGGTTTAAGTACAGATCAAGTACTCTGTGAAGGGGTTCTTTTAGCTACTACATTGACGTTGAACAGGACAAAACCTCTTCTGTCAACAACCCTCCCATCATGAACGCAAATACAAAGAGACATGCCATTGCTTTTGAGGGTAAACAAAGACATTTGGAATGAATGATCCATTCTTAGACATACGTGGATGCAGCAGTGTTTTGAAAAAGCTCCAGCACTGCTGCATCTACTCCATTTGGCCTTAACATTCTCGTGACTGCGCTGCTAATAAAATGTATCGGCTCGACAGCTGAGTGCGCCATTGTCTTTTCACTCGAGACACTTGGTGGAACAGGCCCGGCGACGATCGAACAGGAAGGGCGCAGAAAGGAGTCACAAAGGGAGAGCCGTCGTTGCTATGGCTAAACAGGGCAGAGGGCCTTTTATTTCGTTTATTCGCCGATCTCGAAACCAGCGAGGTGAGGGCGACGCCTCGTGCAGCAATGCTGTAAAATAGCGTGGGGGTAATAAAAGCTGCCAAGCAAAACCATGTGCGAGCATGATGGCACTCGTAACTGCCCCAGAGGTGCGTTTCATTCCGTCACTTATTCAGACAAATGAGCGCAGGAATACGACGCACGACACAAAGAGATCGTAAATAAGAAAGGAGGGGGTGGGGGGCTGTCAAATAATACCACACGCAAAGCTGCTCCTGGTGACATCATCGCCTTTGCACATGAGTCAGTTCCATCGGGATGGTGGTTACTGGCCATGTTCATGGTTGAGAATGAGAGACAAGGTGGCGGTTAAGCGCGCTATAATGTCTCCTGTGACGCAGCCCGTCCTGTATGCGTCTGCGCATCGGGAGAATGTGTGCACACACATACACAGCTGTACAGTAGACGTTGGAGGCAAGCTTGCCATTAATCAAACACTGCACCAACTTTCACTTCAGGAGGTGGCAGACGGTAATGACGCGTTTGTGTGTTTGGGCACAACTGTCGGAGGGCGTAAAAAACAGGTTCGGCATCTTGGAGATTTTGCTCTCCAAGGACAGATCTTCTAAAAGAAACATTTCCGTGTTCGTTTATTTACCACATTGTCTCTCTGTGGTCTGTTGGGTTTTGGGAGACTCACATTGTTGGAGTGCAAAAGCTACAGCGCAGTTGCGGCTTAGTTTGGATCTTTATTGAGGCGTAAGTTCATCGATGCAAACGCTGTTAGTCTACTGGCTACAGCCTTACAATACAAACACATAGACACAACTGCCTGTCTGTCTCTCTTTGTCTCTGTCTTTCAACCCAACCGGTCAAGGCAGTTGGCCGCCCACCTGCTCAAGATTTCTTCCCTTTATTGGAAGTTTTTCCTCGCCAGTGTTGCTAATTGTTGAGGACCACTATCTGCTCCATTTTGTAAAGCGCCTTGAGATAACCTCTATTATGATTTGGCGCAGTACAAATCACATTGACTTGACTTGACACACGTGAAAACTCTTAATTTGATGGTGAAGTGATGAACTCAGGCTTGTACATTAATGATACAGAAAGTAAAGTGAGCCATGTTGGCCGAGTTTGGCTCAGGTCGACGCAAGATCCGTTCAGGCGGTAAAAAGGCAGAGCTACTGCAAACATAATGTCAGCCAACACCAGTAAAACGTACCAATGTGGGGCTGCTGCGCTGCCGCCAAGGCGTACTGCTGTTGCTGGGCTGCCGTTAGCTGCTGCACGGCGAGAGCGTTGTTCCTCTGAAACAGCTACAAAAAAACACCCAACGCGGTGAGCCGTGATCTCAGTTGGAGTGCTCCTCCAGCCTCCCAGATAAGGTTTGGGAAATGCACTACAGTAATGTCTCAATCTCTCCCACCTGCTGCTGGTTGGTGTAGTCAAATAAACCCACGGTGGGGGCAGAGTCCATGGGCATCTGGGAGTTGTAATCGAATTGAAGAGGCTCCATTACGGACTCCATCTGGTCCATGGTGACGCCGCCTTGCTCCACGCCGGAGAAGTCCTCGGGGGGTTTGGGGCCTCCGCTGCCGCCCAGGGGTGCCAGTCCCTCTGCCCCCACACCGCCGGGCCCCCCAAGCAGGTCACCCTCTGGGCCAGGGGCGGGCATGTTGCCCGGGGGGCGACTAGAACGAGAAAAAAACACTAAGAATCAAATTTTTCCACAATACACTGTTAGTGAGTGTGTATGTTTGTTTGTTTGTTTGTGGTTGTGTGTGTGTGTGTGTTTGTGCACACAAATATGCCCTACCCAAACTCTTTGACATCCACATCGAGGCCATTCTGTACTGGCAGCCCGTTGGGGTTGATGACGTCACTTATGACATCAGCTTCACCTTCTGTCAACTCGTTCATTTTCTCTCCTTCAAACGCTGCTTTTGGCTTCTCCCTCTTTTCCTCCTCGACCTCTCCGTCCCTCTGCCCCTGTGTGATAAAAACAGAGTTGAAAGAATGTCCCTGTGCAAATGTCAAAGGAAAACGATGGAGGTGCGAGAGGAACCCTAAGCTAAGCGTGGAACACTCCTCAAGACTCACGTAGGGTCCTTTCCGCAGGCAGGAGTCCAGTTTGTCGGCTGGTGAGGAGGAGAGAACGTACTCCACCATGCTGACCCCCAGTCCTCCGCTCTCAGACCGCGGTGACATGACGGAGCCGACGCCCACTTCGCCACCTCCGTGGAATCCCTGGCCTGGCCGACGGGACACCATGATTGGCTGGGACACGGAGTGATCTGGCGGGGGAGATTGATCACGAGAATTTAATCATCAGGCATATCTGTTGCATTTATCAAGGGGTTTGGTCAACACTGTGATAGACACTATCCAGTGGCCCCTCAGGATTCTAGCATCTCCCAGTGCGAGCAAATCAGATTACGAACGCAAAATACTCAAATCTGCTTCGGTAATCGAGCGCTTGCTGGCATTACGACCAAGAACGCAAAAAACATGAGCGCTCTCTTCCTTGTACAGCTGTTGATCAACATCCTGCGCTATTCTGAAGAACAAGGAGGATATCGAAGAGAGCTTGATGTGACCAATGGCGTTACCGCAACTACCACACAACGTCCAAAACTCCTGAAGGATATTTAGACTGTGCTGTTGAGGCAGCTAAAACGCAATTCTGTGTTAAGGACGATTTACGTGTGTGTGGGCGTGACCCTGACAGAAACTTTCGAGTGTTTCAGTCCTGACAGGACTGCAGTTAGACGAATAAATTGCCTCTGGGCTAACCTTGGGACTGGAGGTGGATGGTGCTGAAAAATTTGCGGAAATCAATTTTTTAAAATTACTTTGCTTTAATTCTGCATAAAATACCATGTTAATTGATTTTTGCTTTGATATGCTTGGGGTGTGGAACAGATTCATTGGATTTCAATGATTTCAAAATCGTAACCGGAGGCGCCACTGTATTAGAAAAAGTTCAGTTCTGCCTGACACTGCAGAGAGTCCATGTGATCAAGCTTTCATGGAGCCTTGGAACGATCCCATCATCAGAAACGTGACCAAATCGAAAAGATTTGACAGCTACAGGGGGACAAGTGATACAAAATTTTCTAAAATGCAATTCCTATTGATGGATACTGGAGGAACATGTACCTGAGGCCCCCCACGCACTGTCCCTCCACTGGTCTAGAAAGATTCCTTTTGGTCCATCCTTCCCAGAGTCATCTGTCTCCCAATACTTCTTACCGGTTAGCAGCTGCTGCAGAGACAAAAGGACAGACAACAAGAGTTAGCCATGACGAGAAGGAAAGCATAGTTACCATCAGGTTGTTGAGTCTGATCAGTGATGAGGGGAAAAATGGGCTTCTGCTCTGGTCGGTGCCCCTTTGAAATTTAATTCAGAAACACGGCAAACAAGTTGTGTTTGTCAACCACGGGGCGCCCAGGATGACAAAAAGATTTTACAGAGTAAATCTACGCGGACTGATACGGGAAACACCAACACTTTCATCGGTTGACAAAGAGAAATGAGACGCTCTAAAGTCTGACTCGCTGCAGCGTTTTCTGGGAAAACTGTCAGCAGTAATGTGAAGTACATTTGATTTGCGGTGATAGGTGGTGAAATGGTGCTTCGAGAGCAGTTTCTTTAAAGCGAAGCTGATGAGATTTTCAGACGAGGGGGTTGGGAGGAGAAACAAATGGCTGTATTTAGTCCTCCTCAGACACAGAAAAGACCACAAATTATTCCTACACACGTCAAGCAAACAAGACATGCCGTGATGGACGTGAATACGAAATGCGATCGTTTCGGTGAGGTTTGTTTTGGCTAAATGTCGACAGACGGTCCTCCACCATCGAGTCGACTGTGCGACTGTGACCCCGGCCAGCGTCCCTCATCTCTCACCTCGCCCATGGCACGTCCCTCCAGGGCCAGGGCCTGGAAGTCGTGGTTCAGCTCGTCCATGGAGCGCACCTAGACAAGCGCAGAAGACAATCAGTTACTGTCCCTCTCAATCCAATTTGACATCCCGTTCCGGTCGGAAATCTTCGATCTCTTTCAACCTGGCTGTCGTGGATGTTGTCTCCGGTGGGCCAACGGTGTTTGCCGGGCTGCTCGCCGTGCTGCCGCTGGAAGAAGTAGTCCACCATGGCATCGTCCTGGGAACGTCCCGCACCTGCCACACCCTTGAGGAAACACACACATGAATTACAACTATGCCGCACCAGGGGACGGAGTGAGTCTGGGTTACACCTGGACAGAGGAAGGAACCCAAATTTAATGCAATATCACACCAATGCAAACAATCCGACCTGTTGTTTTTGTCGGCATAAAATGAAGCAAACACACAATTACACACAAAGTCTGGATTAAATTTACAACTGTAGAGTTATTCAGTATAAAGACAGTTTTTAAATGAGTGACAACCATCAAATTTTGGGTGTTGTGCATAAAAAAGGTTGTGCATTAACACTGTCAAGTCTTAGAACAGACATTGGGGCAGTTCTAAAAACATTTTAGTGCATGGCAGCTACAAATTTGGTGAAACGTGTTGGCTTGCAAAGATTACTGATTATAACCAGTCATCTATTTTTCTCCCCCTTTCATTTTCAACGAGCAAAATTTGTCAACTGAATCAACACTAACTGTCTGCCAGTTATTAGGTCATATGAGCAAAATGAGTGTCGGCTTGAGCAATCTTTGCCGAGAACGTTCCATATTTATTACTGCAGGTCGTCTGAAAAAAAAAAAAGCATTATCTGCAACTTCAGGAGGCAGAATGAGGCCAGCAGGAAATAGGTGAACATAGTGAAAGAAGAATTTCCCGATATAAGGCGCGGGGGGGGTTACGCGCAAACACTTCTGAAACCAACCTGCGCTATGTCGCCGTTGCAAAGAGGCGGGCGGCGTGGAAGAAACGACTCTGCGTGCTGCAATTAGATGAATCGTCATGCCCGCTTCGTTCTCTTGCGTCGGCGAGCCGTATTCAATTCCACTGACCGGAAGGCGCGCACACATAGCGCAGAACCAAACTGATCATCGCAGACTACACAGATACTGGACTAGACGAAGATCACATGTGGCAACCATCTTTTTTTTGCACATGCTGTGTCGCCTTGAAAACTCAAAATTCATGCAACATGCCTGTACACTGTACACCGCCTCTGTCAAAAGCCCCAGTGGATGCAGGTGGCAGACAATTTAAACGTATATTGTAACTTATGTCATCCACTGCGGTGGGTCTTTGGAATGCTAATGAGCGTATAAAAAGGGGGTGTTCCAACGTCTCCTCCTCTAGGGGCGTGCTCTATTCACGCCACACTGCACATGTTCTTTCCCCATTGCGACACAACTGCTCCCCAGACAGGTTTTACACATTTCATCGCATTATTCCGCATTTCGTGGGAGCCGTAATTCACAATGGAGGAAAATCGAGGTGTTCGGGTGCCAGAACATGGCAACTCTGTCGAACGCAATTAGCACAGATTTGTTCCTGCCGAGGCAGAAGTGGTGAAATCGAAGGTACCAAACAAAAAAGGGCAACGGGCAAAAACAACAATGAGCGTCGTCCTTTCCGATGGCTCGAGCCATCGCGTTTCTTATCATCTTGTTCGGAATGCTGTGACTGAAACATTAACCTGAGACCTTAACACCTCAGGCAGGACATTTGCTGCATGCGTGAGTACGTGCATTTGCGGCAGACTTTGGACACCCTGTATACATACAGTAAAGCTCCCAAACATTCCTCTGAAGTTAAGCCAGACTAGTGATGGCCATCTGTCTCTTCATGTGACCGTATCTGGTCACTTAATGATGAGGGGGAACTCAACGTGAATGACCCACGGGGACTTAACAATAGAATTTGATGTCATCTCGAATTGGGTCGGGACACGTAACTAATCCACTGTTACGTGTCGCGGCGGTGACCCTTACCTGCTGGCTGGGGGGTGTAGCCTGAGGGGTCTGCCCGGTTGGAGGGGCATGTCCTCCGCTGCTCAGCACCACGGGCATGCTGGGAGACGTAGTTCTATGGTGGGGGCTGAATGAATCCTGCCAGAGCACTGCTTTCCTCTTCAACACACACACACTGCTCATTCCACCACAGCCTGTTTGGGGAGAGAAGAGCGGAAATAACATCGAGTGCATTCAACAAGTCCTTGTCCATCTTTGTCGACGCCTCCCACAGAGGCACTTTTTGAAGATGCACGCCCCGAGACTACCTCGCACAAACGCACGTTACAAATCCTGGCAAAGATCTGACATGACATTTTCTGAAATACGCCTCTGTGCAGAGAAAATTAGGTGTGCACTGAATCGCTGTTGAATCATTTGACATTTTTGCCTAAACACAAAGTTGAGTGTTATCAAAACACCCATACGTTGTTACTCCTCCATTACATTGAGGATGACATGAATTAGAAATTCACGTACAGTGTTATCCAATGCAATTAAATGTAGGCAAAATTTCAGTAACTTAAGATTTGGATCACATTTGACAACTTCAGGCCACTAAGGGAATTAAAAGTCAAAACATGGTGACGACATTCACGGCCCTGCATTTCTAATTGCACTGATCGGATATTGTGAAATGAATCTTAAAACAAAAAACGTCAAAGAGAGAGTAAGTGAGAGTAAGCGCAGCGAGTGCGATCGCCAAAGTCTTCGACAACAACAGATCTTTGCGGCCGCCGTGCTTCATGGCAACTGCGGTCCATATGTTCACGGACCGACATTTGCATTTAGATAATAAAAGGAAATGCAAAGGTCTCTGAACTTGAGGACGAATTAGGGGAGGAATGAGGGGAATGGCCAGTTACTGTGGTGCACGAGTCTGGTGGATGTGGAGCAGAGGGACTTGCTTGGCATCTTGTGCTGTGAAATGAGACCAAAACAATCCTTCTGATCTAACAAGTGGACTGTTACCAACATCACCAGGAAAAGTGCAATAGAGGGCATAGGCATAGAGACCCTTCCAAAGCAGGTACAGGTTTGAGATAGACACTCATGCTGCAACAAACTGGCTGAGCTTTAGTTTTCTGTTTTCCTGTCAGACAGTCTCACAGGCTGTTTTTTTTGTTTGTTTTTTTTATCTATGTTTATCTATGTTTAAAGAGGAGAGTGAGTCTGCCAGTCCAATCGCGAACAGAGACAGTCATGAAAGTTTGAGAAAATGGATCACACAACAAAAACCCATACCATGTTATTTTCAGCGCCTAGTTGATGCAGAGCATTTTTGTGTCGGACCAATAGTACTGAAACATGACTGACTAGACAAACTAGTACCTCTGGCAGTCATGGGAAACAACGGATACAACATTGGGCGGTCTGCAGTAGTCGAGGGATATAATTTGTATTTTACACCCCCTCCTTATCCAACCAGCTCTGATCCCTGTTGAAATTACAAGTTTGACATTAGTGTCCCTACAGGCCATGAGAAAATTACAAGCGGGACTTTTTTTTATTTATTTATTTTTTACAATGGGCCTTACGCAGTTATTAACTTGGCCGGATCGGGTCTCAAAACTATAGACCTTCGGAGCAGCTCACGGCTTTCACCCCCCCGCCGTCTGTGAAGGCGCACACCCCCTTCAACAGGACAAAAAAAAAAACACCGGCTGACAGGCTCCACATTTCCACACCAATAACAACAACCCCTGCTGAACAACTACAACAAAAATACCACGTCTTTCCATTTTAAAGAGGAGAGACCCCGTCTCTATCTCTCAGGCATCAGCCACCATGGACCAGGTGTCAGTACAAGCACGGAAACCAGGTGGGGAAACACCCGGAAATTCACTTCTACTTAGCAGTTCTCAAAAAAATCCAAAGAGACGTCGGGTTGTTATGCTACGACCCGAGCACCCGGAAATAAGCGGCGCGGAGCGTGATCCAACCCCCGGTTAATCATTATTCAACACCGGAGAACACTTCACCGCATACCGGCCACAGACAGGGGTGTGACAATACAACAAGGCAACCTGCGGCTAGCGCATGACAGCGTTAGCTTCAGTTATCTCCGCTCTAAAGACAACATGTTATCGCCGGGGCGACATGACACATCAAAACCAAAGACAACCCATGTCGGCCAGGTGGACAGGGGTCGACAAACTTGCATCTTATTTCATTCGTGAAAGGGTGTATTTTTTTAAACACAAAAAAACCTCCACAGCCCCCCTTGCCCTGAGCACCAACAATAACACGGCCTCCCGACACAAGCTCACCTCCGGTCGACCAGGGGGGCAAGCACGGGTTGTACACAATGTTTCATCGGCTGCAACGGCCCGTTGACAAAGCTCTCCCCTGCGTAAAAACACAGCTCATTTCCTTCTTGCGTGTCCCGCGCTCGCAGCCCCACAGGTCTCCGTGACGCTGATGCTAACAAAGGCCCGAAGAGCTGTCTGGAGCGGAAAGACCGACACAACGGGAGGAAGGAGGCAAGACAGGCAAGAAAGGGAAGCAGTCGCTTTCAAGCCCCGCAAATATGTCCGACTAACCTTGTCCGGGCTCAGCCGCTGAGACAATACCCGCACCGATACGCGGACAACGCATCGCCGGAGCTACCGCCACGGCGTAAAAGGTGATACTCACCGGCGGAGAGGGTGGATGGTCGCGGATTTCGGCCCCAGTTTCTCTCTGACACCCCCAGGCTTTCACTCCGACAACATGGCGGCTCGACGGAGGAGCGAGCGAGAGCGCTGCATGACGGGAAGGGATGAGAGGGAGCGTGCGGTTCATTGCGCCAACCGGGAGGGGCGGGGGTCATACCGGACCGCTCTCTTTGTTAGGCGGGCACCGGGGTTTGTTTGGATCGAACAATTTTCCTTCTCTTGACCTAATTCACATTTTGTCAAGGTAAAATACGTGACGTTTCTATTGTTGAATTGCCTTCGATCGACCATGGAACCGAAATTATTTTGGAGGAAAGAGGCGTGAATTATTTGTAAAAATAACTTTGTGAAAATAACGATAAAACGCAGACTGCTGAGAAAATGGCTCGAAAGAACTGAACGCGATAAATGTGTCCGTTTGATCACATTGTGCTAATAGAATAATAGATTAACGCAACATAACAAGCGATGTAAACAACAAAGCGCGTCGTCGTTGGTTTTCCGAGGCAATCTGTTACATTGGAATTGACAACTATATAAACAAAATGTAATTTCATTGTGTAGGGACTGGGGTGAAGCGGGGGTGTAACGGTTACCTACAGTTTGGTGGTATACGGGAGCCATGGCAACGCGTTGCGTCGCACGACCACGGTTTGTGACTGGACGCTCCATTACACCAACGGAATGCAAATTTACAGACAAAAGGGACGCGTGTGGTAAAAATAAATAAAAAAGATACCGACAGGATCTTTGGAAAGATGCCACCGACAGCCGTGTGGCTGCGGACCGCGGTAGGACTGCCTCTGTTTTCTGGTTCTGTGTCGGGATGACGTAATGCGGTTGCATACTTCAAAAAAATCTATGATAATCTCATAGTGCTCTTGGGAATGATGCAAAAAAAGAAGCCCTTGCCAATCAGGCTCAGCCTCCGAATCGAGCTCATGCCCCTCCAATGTGTCTCTATCTCTGAGAGATGAGCATCGACGGGCCAATCCGTGAAAAGCAACAAATCTAAACTGGTTTCTGACTTGAATTCCTTTAATTACTGTAGAACAGCAAGGAATAAATATGTCGTTCAAGCTGAATTTTCTACCCTCAAAATATTTTTTGACTGTTGATGTGTGTGAATGATGAATATGAACAAGCACATCTTTTGTCCTCCTAAAAATACCAAAGGTTACATACTCAGTCTCTGTTTTCCATGACAGTGCCACTAAATGTCTGAGACGAAGATTCAAGGGATGAGGCACATATCCAAATTACAGAGTAGACAAATTATAGTTTTACAAAAGCATATTTTCATGTGATGCTTCTTCAACAATAGTCATGCTTGTCATTACTTTGCGCCTTACAATACACTGAAAATGCAATTGCAACAATGAACCCATTGATTATTATCAGAGGATGCAATTCAACCATTAAGGATTAGCCACGCTAATGTAGAGACAAGTTGTCATAATATGAAATGCATATTACGGAGACAAACGAGAGAAGTAAACTGATGACACCCAGTCAGCGTCACAGAGACAAATCTGTGTCGACAGATGACAATTGAAACCTCGTCTAGTGTAGAAAGTGTAATTTTTATTATTTCAAACTTCACCTTACACCCAACATGGTATTAAACTCATCCCTGTCTCCCTTCCTCCCTCCCCCTGGCTCCATTAGCAAACTCTCTTAGCGTCACAGTGAATCTTCAAATCACACTTTCCTCCCAAGCCTCCTTTCTAGCCGTCCTCCAGCTGAGAGATCAGCAGAGGAGCTGCCTTAGCAGAAAGGAGGATTTGGAGAATGAGCTATCCGACCCTGTCTGGGAGAGGGGGAGAGCTACAGGTGTGAGGAAAATACCCGCCTTCATCCTCGGCCCACCTGTCTTCTACTGCAAATCCTTTCTAAATGGAACCAACAAAACAATCACTGGTGGGTTATTTACATGCACAGTTTCCCCACTGCTCCCCCAGTTAACACACTAATGCCCAGTCCCAAAGCCATCTTCATGCCGAGCCAATTTTAGTCTGTGTTTGCCTTCATTGGACACCAGGTCTGCCATATTAGAGTTTGTATGTATGGACACGGGACGGTTGGCTTTGAGAATGGGCATCATAAGACTGCTATAGTATGACATCACCACATTCTAAAATGACAAAAGGTACGAGCTGTGCCTCCTTTTTTTATTATGTGACCCCCGCCCTCGTACCCACCCCGGCCATCTCGCGCACACACACACATAGGCACCCCAAAAAAATTCACAGAGTGGTTAGAGTCCTGGGTGCAACCACGAAATGCACCGGCTACTGTCTCACACACGCACGTGTGCGCACCCACACAAACATACACCATCGTTGCGAGCTGGCAGTTTAGTGAAGTGTTGACAGAAATGTCCCAAGCTCCTCTTTGTCCCTCGTCTCTCAATATATCTTTCTCCTCCGTGGCATCACCACAGGGCATGCTGGTTCTTCCCTGAGCTCTGTACATTCTCTTCAGGGATGTATCTCTCTCGTAGACGCAGGCGCGCACATGCGCTCACACACACACACACGCACGCACGCACACACACGTACACAGATGTCACTCTCTCCAGGTCGGGGTAAGTCCATTTCTCAGCTTGAGTGTGACACACAGGTTTACTGTTATTCCGGCAACTGGTGTGTTCCATCCAAAGTAACACCATTGGGATCTGGCCCAAAGGAAGCGGTGCCAGCAGCTAACCAGCCCTACGCAGGAGTGGAGATCAGAAAGATTAGACATCGCTTTCATTTCAGCAGAAACTCTCATTTTAAAAAACACAGGCGTAGCTCTTTTCACTTACGTGTAAAGAGGCTGCAGTTGCAGATGAGAGGACTTCTGAGGAGGCTGGTAGCCATAGGTATCAAAGCCGCCAATAAAATCAACTTCAAAACGAAAGAGAGAGAGGACATCATTCTTCTTTTCCTTGAATTAATCTTTTCCCTCTCTTTTAAGACAAGGCTTGTATTTCCTATTTGCAGATTAGATTCTATTTTGACATTCATCCAATCCATTAAGGCATCGCGTTTTATCAGAGGGCTCTCAGTAAAACCATTAAGTCACTGTAAACCTGCGCATATGAGAATCTGGAGAGACACAGCAATACATCATCTTTCGCACTTGCCTCCATGTCACTGATACACTGTTCTTATCTTTCAAAATCAATCGTGACGAACAAACCTGTGTATTATGAGCTGGCAGAGAAAACAGGCTCTGATTTTCAACATCGGGACAGATATAGACCACAACCCGCAAGGGAGTTAGATGACATAATTATCCTTAGAGGAAATCTTTTGACAAGTGTCCTGGGTATATGTTTGCATAAAAATGGCTGATGTTATACCTTAGAATATTCTGTACAAAATTGTGGTACGCAGATGTAATTTCAAGAAAAGTATGATGTGGTACTCATTCCACTTCTGACAGGTTTGGGATTTGATTTTCTCGACTGGGAGGAGGAAACCACTCAAAGCACGCAAGTTCAGAAAAAATACTTTGATAAACGTAGTCCAGCACAGATGGACACCGTGATATTTCCAATACTCCCAACAGATGGGGTGCTGAGATCACCCTGAGCCCGATATCACTCAGCATGACACAGAGAGAGAAAACAATCAGCCGCTGACAGCACCTAAGCACGAGAACCTCCTCACTAATTCCAGACAAGTCAATCAATCGTCTGTAAGCGAGGTGCTACACTAGGAGGAACGAGGGGAGGACAAAGAAACCACACTCACAGCTGTCCTCGTCATCTTGGAAGACTTTGCTCACGTAGCATGCGTACACAAAGCCGAAGAGCTGCGAGGGGAAGAGATTTTTTATTGCTCCAAATAAAATTATACAGACATTTGTGATGGATTTGCAGCAAAAACAGAGCAAAGGTATCAGGTTTCATGTCCTTTGTTTGTTTCAAGTAGGCGTGCCGTCCGACATAAATCACTGTTAATGGAAAACAAAGATGCTCGTGGTTGAATGTGTGGGAACGGTTCGATACTTACAGCCAGTAGAATCTGAATTGCTGAACTCAACACCTCAATGTACTGGTAGTCAAGGAGACATCCAGAGACGGTGATGACATGGTGGTCATCGGGGGCAATACGGGAGTCAAGCACTGGGGTTACTAGGCAACCAGGGCCATGCTCCATCCACCAAGAACGATGAAGTGATGTGTTGAATGTCATGAGAAAGTCCCTGTCCTGAATGCAAACAAAGGTAAAAACAATTACGTGCCTGCGAAACAAGAGGTGTCTCCTCATATGAGATGTTGAGAGCATTGATAGTATGACAGACACACCTCTAGACTTACCTGGGACAGGTTTCCAACTTCCAGGTAGAAACAGATGATGAATGAGTTCCAACCCACCCACAGGACCAGCCAAACCGCATACTGCAAGACAGTCAACAGAGATCAGTACCTTGCTGCCTAACTACCAAAAACATGCTGATATGACACACATCCACTTTCCCATCTTGACTCATTTGTGCCGTGCTGATGGGGGCAAACATTGGCAGAGATGACGGGTACTCACAAAGATGAGGTATCTGAAACGAAACTGCACGGTGCCAAACATGCCGAGTATGACAGCCATTATGTGCAGGAAGTTGGCCAAGATGGGCGCCCACTGGTAACCCAGAAAATCAAACACCTGCCTCTGGAGTGCTGCCACCTATGGGAGAAAAGAG
>OMPJ01025600.1:19908-33098 GCA_900312935.1 Carapus acus
CGAAGACGTGCAAATAGGGGTGCAGGTGGGGTGAAGACGTACACAACACAAAAATGCCCAGACAGGTACACTTGCACACGCAGGCATGCAATCAAGGTTTAAAAACATACACTGAACACGCTGAACCATGTACACACACATGGTGACAGGGACACATACACAGGTCTGCCGCAGTTGTTTCCATGGTAACTGCCGAGAGCACCAGCCAGTCCAGTGACTGTAAAAGAGGAGCACCCCCCCACCCCCAAAAGCTCCCACAAACTAATGAGAATCTATGGGCCAAATCCCCCTGACACACAACTAGTCAGCCCAGCAAACAATAGCTTCGACAGCCGGCCCTCTCACTGCTGCCGTCCATGCCTGCGTCATACACACAATAAGAGGAGCCAGGATACTCTCGGATTACACACTTATTCCACCAAGAGGAGTGTGATTAAGATGTTTGGAGGTGCAATTAACAGCTCTTGAGACGGAAGCCGGCGGGTAAGAGGCCTTCGTGTCTCTATCATGGAGACATGTGTTACCAGAATAGGGCTCCGTCCTCTCCGCGCTGACAGAGGATACACATCACCCTGACCACACATCCTACCATGCCTTGCTGCCTATATTTTGCTCTCCCTCTCCCCCTCACACAGACACACACACAGTTGTGCGAAATGTAACATGCCACCCAGCAGCTGCAACTCATGGCTTTTTGTGACTGCATGGAGGGGGTGGACAAAAATGTCTGATTACAATGTGCTGCTCTGGGGCAGGTCTAAATATATCTCCTTAGTGACACACACAAACTCACACATATACATACATGCTTACAAACATCCATGCTGACTTACCAGTTGCAGTGAGCAGATCACGAGCAGCGTGCATCTTCCGTCGCACTTCCCCATCTTGGAGGGCTCAGGACGCGGCTTAGAGCCCCGAAGGCTCCGGGGAAAAGATGAGTCCCCGGTTAGATCCAGATTGTCTGGCGGTCTCAGCTCACACCATTCCCGGCTACACAGACCTCCTCGGGGCCGCCTCTCCTTTCTCCTCCTCCTCCTCCTCCGCCTGATGAGCTGGTCTGGCGAGGTATCCGCTCACAGCGTGTGACCCATCTTGGCCGCTGCTTTTGTCGGTAAATAGGAGCGGGAGGGAGATTTTCAAGGAAGGGTGGAGGAAGGAGGAGAAGGAGGTGGAGGTGGTGGTGGTGGGGACCGAGGAAGGAGGGGGGGCGGCCGTACACCTCACGCCGGCCTGCTGCGGTACGACCACCGCCGACCACCGAATCACCTCGGCCACACCTTCCAGAGAGGAGGAGGGGGGAACACACACACACACAAAGGCACAAAGAGAGACGCAAAGCTGTCAGAATCTGCTCCCACAAATGAGCATCATATGATGGGGAGGAGGAAGAGGAGGAGGAAGATGAGGAGAGCGAGTCCCTGAAGCTAATGCTCAGCTACATAACAGTCTTCTCCGGACACAAAGCAGCCCGTTGTGACTCACGGTTTTCTAGTAGCGGAAGAGTCCTCGTCCCCCTCCCTCTCTCTCTGTCTCTCTCTCTCGGCTTCCCTCCCTCCGTCCCCACCAACCCCCCTCCCATCGCCCCGATCCTCTCCCGGAGCTAATCGGGGAAGAAAAGAAGTCAACTTGACGACGGGGAGGGGGGCGAGGTCCGCTTACCGGTTACCGGGCGCTCGGACCGCGGATGCGGGCTCCTCCGGTGCGTCTCGCGGTGTCTTTTGTCAACAATCGGTGACGGGGCGGGCGCAGGAGGAGCCGGGAGAGAGAGAGAAGGAGAGCGAGAGAGAGAGGGAGAGAGAGAAAAGGAGGGGGTGGGGGCCCTCAGCTACGGCGACCCCCTCCAGGAGGAGCTGCATGAATTCTGCAGATCCGCGTGCGTGCGTGCGTGGGCCCGTGTGCAAGCGCGTGCGTCGGTGCGTTCATGCGTGCGCGTAGCCGAGGAATCCCGGGAGGTGTTTTTTGGGAAGGAGCAACAAAAGGAGCCAGGGGCCTGAGGCTGGAAGAGGAGGAGGAGGAGGAGGTCCAGACAGGCGAAATTAATGAAGTCGACAGCCGCTGCCACGGCTCCTGAATAGAAAAGCCCCGGAGGAGGAGCGACACGGGGCCAGGCGGCGATTCAGGGCGGAAAAAAGAGCAGCAGCAGTCTCATTCTGTCGGGCGTCACAGCAAGAATTTTTTAAAAAGCGAGGTTCATCCGAGCAACTAGCGAGGAGAAGCGGGCATTGTTACGTGCAGCTATTCAAGAAGTTTGATCCCAAAGCACTCTGCACAGACGATAAAGGCTTGCAGACCTGCTCCGTCCACCCCATGTGTTCGTTTGTGTTTGGATTTTTTCCTCAGCGTGTCACTTAATGAGATGAGGCTTTGATTCATCTTGAATTTCTCTCATACTTTCGCCCAGAAATCTAATTCCACTGTCTTGGTTTCAATTTCTCTTGCAGGACAAAGCATTTCTCCATGGACAAAGACAAAAAAAAAAAAAAAAAAAAGCCAGCTCAACTATAATCAGTGACACACCGCTTGGTGTTAAAAACGTTTGTCCGGTGTGTCCAGTAGATCACATTACAACACCTAAGTAAGAAATATCTCATTACACCGGCTTTAATGACCAAGCACAGAAAATGTTCAACCTCAAAACCTATCGTTCCTCTTGACATTTAGGCCCTTTCAGTGTTAAATCATCCAGCAGACAAATGTATCATACCGAACCAAAATGTTACTTAGTCATTCTTGAAACTAAATAATAACCATCCCTGCAGGAATTATGATGAGAAAAAGCCACAATTCCCTCAGGGGGAAGCTTTATTCTGTTCACAAAAACAACCTTTACTGGACCTTGGAGTCTTAATTGTTGACAAAGTGAAGAGTTTGGTGTGATTTTACACAATGTGTTTATTAAGAATAAAGAAAACAAGACTCAAAAAATCTTTGAGGCATTTCAGGCTACAAAACTGAAAACATACATCCTGAGGTTGTTCGGTAACAATCCAAGGGATATAAAATTACAGAGGCTCCTTAGCAACTGTGGAACACCGCCCATCTACTTTCAAAGCGGATCACGCATACATGCAAGCACACGCGCGCGCACACACACATACACACACACGCACACCCTACTGAATTTCACCCATGTAGAGCCGTTTGTCACTGCCGCCAGAAAGCACTGTGAAGAGGGAAAAACAGAAAACAGTTAACTCCGACTGCAGTTTCCCTCAGCCTCCTTTCCACAGCTACAGGAACAAGATACAGAGTGACACAAAGAAAACAAGAGTAAGCCGACTAAAACATTCCGGCATAACTCCCCAAATACAAAAACTTTGGAAATTTGAGAAAAGGGAAGCCCTCTCCTGCTACCTCCAGCTGCCTTCTCACATTTACCCGCACTGTGCTTCCAAATAGCTCTGTTCTGTTTGGCTAATATAAATTACCTCCAGTAACACGAGATGAAAACAGTTGTTCCACTCACCTACAGGCTCCTCCGGGTGGAAAGCCACTTCATTAACGGAGCCAGCGTGGCCCGGCAGCTTGTAGAGGATTCGGCGTGATGTGGTGTCCCAAATATACACAAATCTGTAAACACAGTCATGGCTGATTATGACTCACGATATGATATGAGGCACCGCCGAGCGTGGAGGTTGTTGCGCTGCTGCTGCCGCCCCCTGTTTACACCAAGCAGACACTGAGCAGGTGTTTGCCTCGAGTGGTGTGTTATTCAAACAACTCACGAGGTTATCGACAGATGAATAAAATAGAAAACATAACACAATTTGAGATGAATCCCACTCATCGGTATGCTGCTATAACTGCATAATCTACAGTTTCTGGAAACAATACTTCAACCATACCAGTCCTCAATGGACAGTAAATAAGAGGATAACCACAGATGGCAGCTCTAGTACTTGCGCCAATCGCTCATTTAATCACTGCAGGGCTGTGCGCATTGGGGACAGAAATTTCAATTTCTTAAAGTAGTTAACAATATGAGGCTTGAGTGTTTGACTTGTGTTGTTTCCTACCGGTCAGCTGAGCCAGCAGCCACCTTACTGCCATCAGTGGACCAAGAACACCTCAGCAAGTTCTTTGGGGGAAAAAAAAGAAAAGAGATATGACTAGTTACATCATCATCGCAATACAAAAAGTGTACATACAGTATGTGAAGTTCTACAACTAACATAGGGCCAGTGGCTAACATTGTGGGGGTTTTTTTTCATTAGCGAGTAAAGAGAGATCCAATAAAAGGGTCAGCATTACACTGAGAAATGGTCAGTCTGACACTGATTAAATCAAATCAGTGAATGCCAAGATTGCATAATGGATCCATTACTTCCAATAACTACCAGAAACATCTGCATACCTTGCTTTATCATGCTTTATGTAAGGACAGAACAGGCAAAGTCAGTACCACAGCTGTAGTAACTGTGCGTGTCCTTCCTGTATCCTCATGACCTTCCGCAAAGACACAGTTATTTATGGTACCTTCTCAAAGTTGTGAACGTTGCCCTGGAAAATCTTCACGCATCTCTCCTTGGGCGCAAAAGGTCGGACATCCCAGATACGGACTGCACAAAGCCATGGGCAAAACATTAGTGGAGGTCTCGGTCAGATAAAAATCCAGCCCAAGTGTGAGAGCCTACATGTTACACAAACAAGTACATAAAAACGCAGTTCTACCGGCCTACCTGTGTTGTCCATGGAGTTGGAAAGGAGGTAGGATCCCTCAGAGCTCAGGCTGATTCCAGTGACCGAGTCACCATGGCCGTGCATGTTGTAAATCAGTTTGTTCTGCCGAAGGTCCCATACCTAGAGGACACGCACCCATTTATACATTTCAGGACATACATGTTAACAGGAGGTTAGGATTTAAATAGAAAATGATTGACATTATTATTGTGTACTTAAAACATTTATAAATGCACTGGCGGTGTGCAGAATCGTCCACATCACTTACATAACAGTGTCACTTACGCGTATCGTTTTACCTTAATGTCGTTGTCGATACCTCCAGAGAGGATCTGATCACTGGTGTCGTTGAAGGTGACGGCGAGCACCTGATAGGTGTTCTGGAACGTGTGGATCGCCCCTTTCTTTCGTATGTCCCACAGCTACAACAGTGGCACACACGAGAGAAAAACAAGGCCACGGTGAGAAATGTTTCCCGATGGAAAGTAGGACTGTGCGATGCTAACACCCACATTCGTCGGGTCAGTGCCCAGTGGAAAACCTGGAAGTCTCACCTTCACCGTGCCATCATCGCTGCCAGTGCAAACGAGCTGAGGCCCTCTGCGGGCAGGGTAGCAGGTGTTGACGAAGGAGGTGTGGCCCTTCAGGCGCTTGATCCTCTCCCCGGTTTCACTGTCCCACACCCCCACAGTCTTGTCCGTGCTTGCAGAGAACAACAAACTGACGAAAACAACATAATCGGTTAATTCATCATTCATAAACAATGACTTTGTTGGTTGAACTCATATGCAACATAACATGCCTAGAACATCAAATTCCTCTTGAAGTTATTACTCAGAATTCTTCAAAGAAATCTGATTGTGATTTCTGCAATGTGAATTACATGGACAGAAATTTCAACATCATTTTTATCAACCTCTACATCGGTGGTACCCTTCACAGATGTAAGTATGACAATATTTTCACTGAAACTCACTGAAATGGAATACTATACTATGTGCTAATATACATCCATCAGAAATTAAGTTCATACCTGCCATCTGTATTGTAGTGCAACTCCATAACAGCACCACTGTGGCCCTTGAGAGTAGCATAATTTTCACAGTCCCCATACACGTTCCACATCACTGCAGAGAGAAGTGCATCGTCTCATTCATAGTAACAGAAAGTATCCACAGGTCTGCCTGATATGTGCAGAAATTCTAATTATAGATAAAATGTTAACTTACATATGAGTCTGTCGAATCCCGAGGAGGCCAGTGTGGCTCCATTAGGGTGAAACTTGCAGCAGTAGACCTCACCCTCATGCCCAGACATAAGCATGATGGGAGCCTGCAGGCTGGAGGTCCTTGGGGGACCCTAAGGAGACACAAGGAATCATAAGTGTCCGTATCATACTGCTGTTATACAGTGCACATCTTGCAGGCAAGTGCTCGTGGTATATTGGTGCATCTTGTGCATTCATTCTAGATTTGAATTCAACCATAAAGCTCTTCTCCGTTCCTGATTATAGAGCGGTTTCTGCCTCAACAGTGACATTCTTATTTGATCAAGTGCCTCCGATTTGACATACTACCGTAATCACGGTAACTCCAACTTTTCAGCTCTGTCAATGGACCATTGAATGACGATTCAAAGAGCAATCGGAGTGTACCCCCACTCTAAATTACGTTGTGTTTCTCTCGCCTTCAGCAATCATGTACAATATAAACAAACACCGAATCGAATGTGATACTATTCAATCTAATCACAGCGGCAGTTAGCATCAGCATTAGCTTCCTCACCGTCGCCACGAGCTGCTGAGACTGTGCCGCGGCTACAAGCTCCGTGCGAGGCCGCTTCACGGCCGTAGGAACCACCGCCATATCTGCCACTCTCTTCTTGGGATCAATCATTCTGCTTTACGGAAAAGTGAATCCACCTCTGCTCAGAAATTTCTCCTTAAATCTACAAAACTACAGAACGTTTCCCTCCCAATGCCTCGTCAAGCAGGAGACCGTCGAAGAAGAACAACGTTAACCGCTTCCGGCGTCATGGGCTAGATGATTGGTGGATATTTCGAGTGACAGCGACGATTGGCTAGATTGCTTGTTGACAAACCAAAGTGGTCCGGATGTACTAGATGCAGAGCTCGAGCTGCTGTGAGTGTGAGCGCGCAAGGTAACGACACATCTACACGAAACTGATACCGTATCCCGACAGCACGAGCTGTTTTATCTTACTATCCAATAATGTACAGCTGTTATAAAAGAGATACTATTGCATGGGAAGTGATTGTAATAATCTGGCTGTTGTATTTCAAAAACTGAGACAAGAGATGTCGGCACGTAGGAGTTTTTACACCTCCAGCATTACGAGCAACGCTGCTCGCATTTTGAGACCGCACGGATTCATTTTTCATTGCTCACGCAGCCCGTTATAGGCCTCATTGATGAGCTGCTAAGGGGCCAATTCTTATATGTTATGCTATGTAATTTCCCCCACCCCCCAAATAAGAATTTAATTTATTTTACGGGATAGTAACAAGGCTTATCTTTCTTTCTCTACTTCTTCTTAAAATTTGGCAGTTTAGTGCTTGCATAAGAAATTCATACACATGACATTGCTCCGGTATAAGGGGATAAGAACTGGGCTGTCTGTTCATGACATCACACTCACGATGATCCCACACATAAGGGGAAAAACACATGTAGAGTAGAAGGCAAAACAAGATGATAAACCACCATATCATTATATTAGTCCAGCAAAAGTGTGCTAATTGTCCGACAACTGGTGTCTCACCTTCTATCCTTTACATCACCCTCCCAACTTGTGCTGAATGTGAAAAATCAAAAGGAATTTTGGTGATCTCATTTTTACATTATTTTGTTATAAAGATTGTTCATGCTCCCTAGGTTTCCCCATCTGTATATTGGTCCCTGGACTGAGACTCAAAGATGTCGGATAGCGATGATCCAGGACGGGAGCCTGCAGGGCTGGAGGGTCTGCCTCCGATGTATAGCATAGCCAAGGGTGAGGTGGTCTCTGTGCAAACCTACGGAGCGTTTGTGCGCCTACCTGGATACAAGAAGGAAGGTGGGGACAAATGAAGATCTTTTTTCTCAATCGATTCCTTATCATTCAATGTATTTTGACTTGCACTCATTGATTAGCAGTGGATATCTTGTTTATTTGACCAGTGAGCAATTAAGGGCAAAGTGTTAAGTTGATTGAGACAACTTGTGGAATCAGATAGAATGAGAAATGCTATAATGGAGCTCTCGGCAATGGTGAAGTGGTGAACATGACAGGGTTCGAATGTGCAATCTTCTTAACCGAAGTGAGATGCCTTATTTTATGGAGATCAAGTAAATAATTACAGAATAAGTGAATAGAGGTTGTGCATGTGCTTGTAAGACAATATAATGAATTAATATGGACGTGGTATGAGCCTAGTCGATACTTGCAAGTGGAAATCAATTATGTAAATATAATCTACGAAAAATGTGAAACAGTCATAAAGCTATGTATTGCAATGATCCATGTGAAAACAATAGACAACACTGCTGAATGACATACACAAACCATCCGTGAACTAGAAATTACAGTACACTTAGACTTAGGCTTTATTTGTCATTATTAAGGAGAATAAGTTCAAGGAACAACGAGATTGTGAGGGGGCAGTCCATGATTCCCTGGGCAGTGTTAACCACCCTTTGTAGCGCTTTCCTCTCAACTCCAGAACCACATACCTGAGTGGTATGTTAGGATGCTCTCAGTAGAGCACCGATAGTAGGTCACCAGCAGTTAGTGAGAGAGGCTGTCCTTCCATGAGCACCCTCAGGATGTGTAGTCTTTGGTGTGCCTTCTTGTTGATGGCCTATGGCCTATAACCTCAGCCAATGCTAGGCTAAGGTTGAGGCTTGAGGAGGTAGGGTGGTACATCTTCACACTGTAGGGACAGGTCGACCAGAAGTCCATAACCATAAGTAGCAACGGTGAACAAAAGAGATTGAGATTTACATGATGGACAGCTGGTGGTCATTTTTTGTCCATTTTCTCTGGTCTCTTCTTACCACTGCTCTGATCTGGTCGTCATTGAGGCTTATTCCAGGATCTTATTTCAGACGTAGCTAGCTAGCAACAATCACATCTGTCTTTTGTGATCCTTGACTGGCAAAGTGAAGAAAAAATCACTGCATCATGTTACTGCATTTCATTGCTTTCGTAAACATCAGAAGTTGTAGCTTAGGAGTGATTGTTTTTCATAGATTTGTGCGATTTAGTTCCTCCCTTTGTCGAAAAATAAGAGCAGTCAATGCTTACATTCTCTTTATTGTACTGTAGGTGTGTATCAGTAATCTTATGGAGTTGTGGAAAAATGTGAGACGCTAAATTAGGATTCGTGTTGCCTGCCAGCTGGGAGGGCTGTCAGAGATGCAGCTTTGTTGGGAGCTGAGTGCAGACAGCATGAGCCCGCCTGGCGAGAGCCTCCCAGCAGGAGGCGTCTGTTTCTGCAGCATCTCATGCCCGAGCCTGGAGGAGCGGCTGCGCAGCTTTCAAGCCAGATGGTGCTACAGTCATTAGAATACGCAGGCTTTGAGTTTGGATTTGGAGGTTTACACAGATTTTAACCCCTAATTGCGCAGAGGAGCGGTGGGGAAATGTTGCGCTGTCTTGCCGATCAAAGCGTTTCATAATGTGGTCGGACGTCTCTGCGTTTGCCTAGGATTATTATGCCATTTGAGAAGAGACAGATGGACCTGTGGGTAATCTGCATTGTTAGAAAAATCACATTTGTTTTGTTGTACGTTGCACAGTCTCTCCCGCATTGCGAATGTATTCGTCGGTGGTGCTGTGATTCTCCGTGTAACCAGTAGATGGCACACTACGCCTCGTTTTTAGTGAAATAAACATGGGCACAGAAACAGTTCAAACCTAGCGCTGCTCCTCAACATTAATAATGGCTGAATGTTGGTTCCAGTCAAAGAAGTCGGCATATGAATAATTTTGCAATGTGAATTATCATCGAATCTGCAAATAAAATCTGAATCCGGCGTCTTTACATAGCTGAATCGAGCCGCAACAATCCAGAATTTTCTTGCAATGCATAGTTGGAATTGACTTTAAGGTTGTAAATATGACGTACGGCCCTGTGATCTTTTCGCAGGCCTGGTACATGTGAGTGAAATGTCGGCCTCACGTGTGGAAAACGCCGCAGAGATAGTGGATATGGGCGAACAGGTGTGGATTAAAGTCATCGGGAGAGAGGTACAGGCACGTTCACACACGCACACTTTTACATGGAAACACCCTAAGAAATCATAACCATCATATGAATATTACCTGTACAACTGAGCTATTCTGGGTTTCAGTACATTTGCCTGTCCTCAGATTCGTGGCGACAAAGTGAAATTGTCCTTCTCCATGAAAGCTGTCAATCAGAGCACCGGGCGTGACTTGGATCCCAACAACGTCATGGCTGAGTGAGCGCTCGCTGTTTTATGGCATCATGCCTCGACGGGCCTGTTGCGTGTGTGACTTCATGTTGCCCTCTGCCTGTTTTTGAAGGCAGGATGCGAGGCGACGGAGGCAATTCCGAGACCACACGGGAAACCGAATTACGCTGGAGGCCGTGCTCAACACGACATGCGCTAAGTGTGGCTGCAAAGGTGCGATCAGTTGACATCCCAAGACAAACAAAAAAGACACATCAACACGTTTCGTCAATGGTCCATTTCCTCTCCCCCACCTGCTCATTTTTAGGTCACTTCACCAAGGATTGTTTCTCAGCTGGTCTGCAATATGCACTTTTGCCTGATGAGGACGATAATGAGGCGCAGCAGCAGCAACAGCAGCGGCCGCAGCAGCAGCAGCAGCAGCAGCCGCCGCAGCAGCAGCCACTGCAGCGGCAGAGCTCTGCCACCAAGCCACAGCAAGACGAAGACAAAAAGAAGAAGAAAAAGAAGGTACCCGTGCGACATCTGATATTCCGCGTGTCTCACGCCTCCTCATCTATCAGCCTCCACCCTAGATTCAGCTCAAGTGCGGTCTGTGGTCTGCACACGACCAAACACAGTTTGCAAAATCTGCAAAAAAAAAATTCTTTCATTGCAATTTGGGATTTCTTTTTCACCTTTTTTCTCCCCCGCTTCCTCTTTCCTGTGCTCCACAGGAGAAGAAAATGAAGAAGAAGAGGAAGAGGGAGAGGAAGGATTCGGACAGCAGCAGTAGCAGCAGCAGCGAAGGCAAAGCCAAAAAGCGGCGCCGCGACAGAGAGGAGAGACAGAAGAAGAAACACAAAAAGCACAAGTCACACAAACACAGCTGATGGGAGGAAATGGATGGAGTGTGTGCATGTGTGTGTGTGTGTGTGTGTGTGAGAGATAGAAAGGGGGAGACGCGTCGTGCATGTCGACACATAGCAACTATCTGACACATACAGAGGGGGAAGTGGTTCGACTGACAGACACCAGACTGTGTGTGTGTGCAGATTTAGTCAGGTTTTTTTTTTTTTTTTTTTACATTTTAAATTGGAGCGCATCTAAGCTGGAGCATTTGGGTTGACATTTCGCTTTCCTAGTTTGCACTCAGTGGAGCAGATCCCCAGCGGACTCCTGCAACATGAACCCTGCTAGTCCGTGGGAAACCTTTTAATGAGGTTCGGAGTCCAGTCAGGAATGTGCTTGGCGTGTTATTGTGGTATCTTCCCCTCAAACATCTGCCGCTTGTACAACAACTGAGACACACACACACACAAAAAAAAAAACAGTTTGGGTATTAAAAAAAAAGAAGCAGTACTCTTTTATTTCTCCCAGCTTATCTCGCAGAAGAAATGGCAAGTTCAAAGGCCCGCAGATTTGATAAGCCAACGCTAAACGTTGCCAGTCGACGCGCCAGCTTCAATCACAATTTCCCCCGAAAATAATTCTGCACTCCCATACCGCTGCAAGTAAACAAACAGCGTGGGTTTTATCTCCACGCTGCAGCAATTACATTAAAACACCTTATCGAGGCTTGTCGGAACAAAGAGGGGAAATGGCAAAAATGAGACGAAAGACCCCCCGAGTGTCCCGAAATAACCCGAGTCCCCCACGGCGGCAACAGAAGTCCACCGATCGTCCGTAACCTGATAGGGGGGCCTAAGCAGTGCGGCGGCAGCAAGGACTTCTCCCTCCTGAACTCCGGCTATTGTTTACAGCTATCAGGTTCCTCTACGATCTGAGAAACTCGTCGGGCCGACAGAGGGGCGAGGCGGGATGTTGAGACACTCCGGGTAATCATCTTGTCACATAAAGGGGCATACGCTCTCGTACGCATGGGAAGCTTAACAGACACAAACAGGAAGTGTAACGCAGCGCGAGCGGAACTACACACTATGGCAATATCCGGTGCATTGTGTGTCAGGGCATTCAAAGGTGTGTGTGAGTGTGTTTGTATGTCTTGCCCCCCACCCCCTGGGGTGTGCTCAGAACCTTCCTGCACGGTCACTGTAAACTTCATTAAAGTTTGTTTTTTTTAAGAGTAAAGTGATGGCCAGTATTTTTCTTCCTGGACCTTGAACCTGAGTTGTGGAATTAAGGCCTCAAGGGACCAAGACAATCACACACACATACACACACACACTCACTCACAGGGAGGGTGGGTCTAATCGAGCATGAGGTCATGTGAGTCGAACGGCCTCAGGTGAGGACACGGGTGAGGAGAAGTGTTGTGGGGTCAACAATATGCAAAAGAAAATAAAGGGCTCAGTGGTTTACACAACATGGGTGCAGGCAGGGTCGTATTTGGTGCTGCTGACCTTTGTCAGCGTAAGAATTCACTGTTGGAGGGTAGAGGAGGGGGTGGCGGAGACGGGACAGAAGAGGGGACAGGCTTCCTTTGGTCATTTCCGCCTGGGTAAGCGTACATCTCTGCACAACAGCTGGCGCAATCAATGGCCTCCAGCTGTTGCAGGATAAGACTGTCCTGCCCCCTTTCTCTGTCTCTGGTGAATTCTGAGCTGCGATCAGACTGAATGCTCCGTTGGTCACTGAGCAGTCACAGCTTTAGTTCCGGACACATTCAGTTTTGTTGTGTATTATCATCATTCCATTTACATCTCTGTTTCCATGGACACCAGCTCAGCCATGGAGCGGGCGTAACAGATGGCGATTATGCAATGATAATAAAATCAAATACTGTAGTGTAAAGGTAGACGATCTCTGCAGGTATCATGTGTAAATCACAATGCCCTCTTAATCGACTGACGTCTGAATAAATAAATAAATAAATAAATAAATAAATAAATAAATAAATAAATAAAATATTATTGTTATTATTATTATTATTATTATTATTATTATTATTATTATTATTATTATTATTATCATCATTATTATTATCAGTAGTAGTAGTAGTATTATTATTATTATTAATATTGTTGTTGTTGTTGTTGTTATTGTTGTTATCATTATTATTATTGTTGTTGTTGTTATTATTATTATCATTATCATTATTATCATTATTATTATTATCATTATTATCAT
>OMPJ01025614.1:1999-12928 GCA_900312935.1 Carapus acus
GGGGTAGTGGGAGGCACACGTGGCATGGATTGTGGAGAGATGGGATGAGCGGAGAGCAAGAGGGAACAGGGGAGGAGGGAGGGATAGAGAGATGTTGAAGGCAGGGTTGGGGTGAGGCAGCATATGGAAAAAGGGGAAAGTGCAGGAGGGACAGCAGGGAGGACGAGCAGAATTATAGGGTGAGGAAATGAGAGTGCAACAGGGACGGACACAGAATTCAAAATGTCCCGCATGCACATGAGAGGACAGCGAGGCAGATAGATAGACAGACGAGGGAGTGATTCAGAGGACAAGGGAGGAAGGGGGGGACACCAACAAATCCCTTAAAATCGTACAGGGACACATTTCTGAGTGAGAGAATCGAGTCTGTGCATATATGTGAACAGATACATCACAGGTTGTTAACATCACAGGTTTACATCAGTCTGTGTTTTTGTCTCAACTCACGGATCGAGTATTTTCACAGGGAACGACTCCAGCTAACCCTGAATGAACCTCCACTCTGAGCTAATCTCTTTACCTTGGGAGCTTCTCTCCCGCTCACTCCTCTTGTTTCATTTTTGCAAGAGCGCTGCTCCACATTTAGGGCCACTGTGTCAGGACTTTTAAACGACCTTCATGACCCCACACATGGATCATTACTCGGGGACCATCACAAATTCTCCCCAAAGTTTCCCTGCTTATCGAAACATGCATATCACGCTCACCCACACCCTCCTCCTTTGGAGGTCGCCGAGCCTCAAGAGGCCGAGCAGAAGCGGTGCTGACTCCTAAGTGTTGGGCCCGTATGACAGAACATGCATTTTTCAGCCATGTGGGCATCATGAAAAAATCAGGAGCATCAGCAGATTGAATATTTCAGCAGCTGAGCGAGGAAGCCTGGCCGATGACGGAGCTGGCCTGAGATGCTCGTGACTGCTGCAGTCGGAGCGGGAAGTAGCACTGCGGGCTGCAAACACCTCATATGATGGATGGGTTTCATGAGATTATTCTGGAGCTACAGGCACTTTGTCCCCCACCAGAGAGTCACCGATATGAGTTTTGGAGGGTTGATACTGACAACAATATATTTTCTCACAGTGAGGTAGCGTCCAGCCACAGTGAGACGGGCTCAGTCTCACAGTGAGGTAAGATCAGCTTCAAAGAGTCAGACGAGGCCCTTTGC
Source organism: Carapus acus (assembly GCA_900312935.1). Classification (NCBI taxonomy): domain Eukaryota; kingdom Metazoa; phylum Chordata; class Actinopteri; order Ophidiiformes; family Carapidae; genus Carapus; species Carapus acus. The sequence continues at coordinate 3,165 of OMPJ01025614.1, forward strand.
CTCACAGTGAGGCAGCCTCAGTCTCACAGTGAGGTAGCCTCAGTCTCTCACTGTGACCATAACACAATAAAAGATGAGACTGATAATATCACAATAATCACATTACTTGCAACTGGGCTCAGAAGTACAATACATCAATATGATTAAAGAAAAGAACACTGGAAATAAAATGGAGTCCTCCTACCTGTCTCTGACACAGCCATACTATTAACCCTTTGTGCTGTTTGGACGAAGTGTGCTCTGATAAACACACCGTGAGACAATAGAGAGCTAGATAGCTGGTAAGCTACAGTCCAACAGTAAAATGTTGATCTCTCCGATACACATCTTTTTAGTGACAGACGGGTCCAGAGCTGCTCTGGTCTCCTTATCTGTCTCTGTCTCTGTCCTTAATACAAATCTAACATTAACTGCATGGTGGCAACGAATGTAATGTAAGAGCATCATGTTGTAGCTATCAAATGAATATAAATTTGGGAGGGGAGAACAGAGAGGACTGCAGAAGTAGTGTTCCTTGAGATATTCAGCATAGTCCATGTCCTTGACTGGTAACACGGACACAGCATATTGTATAATACACCTAATAACACTCAGTAATTTGGTTGTCCATGTCCACAGGAGTCTGTCTCCAGGCACCTGATGCACTAATGACCGTCTACATACACACACAGCCGACAAAATGCGGCAAATGAGGCCTGTAATCAAAGCCCATTATGGACCCATTACGGTGCCGGTCTCCCACATTACCTGCACTGACTGTGATGGCCTCCATGAATTGTTCTCTCCATGAGTTGGTTCCCACCACCAGGGCCAGGTTGGTCTTTTTGATCAGCTTGTCCACGGTGCTCTGTGGAACACAAACCAAAAGAGGGACGATATGAAACGGGGGGAGAGGACCATGAATTATTTATGCTGTGGCCCCAGCTGAAATCCTCAAAAACTGGAAATGAGGGGGAAAGTACACAGCCTGCACCACATGGTGGCAGTGCTATCAAGCTTTGATGAAGGATAAAGTATGCAGAGGGAACACACACAGGAGGGGCTTTTACTGGGGACTTTGAATGGTCTTGGTGCTTTTCCACCAATGTTAACCGGGTAGAAACACACCTTGTTCAAGCCACTGTGGCTGTAACCATGTTCATCTCATTTCTAAAGCTCTACTTTGTCTGAGTCCTGATCATTTGGAGTATGGAGCAAAACAAGAGAAACCATAGTTGGCTGGATGGACAGTGAGGTTCAGGGCTGTTTTGACCGTGTTTGCAGTGGAAAGCACTCCACGGAACGTGGAGTTCGCAGCTCCTTAAAAAAGCGGAACAAAGGTGTATTGCAGAAATATTCACTTTTGCCTTGTTCCTATGTGTATGAGATGGGTTCTATTAAAATTCCCGCTACACGAGCAAGAACAGCCCAACCACTCTGATGCTGAGTGGTCAGCTCAGATTCTTAAAGATCATCTTTGAAGGGGAACTTTCCCACCTTAAACTCGTACGATTCCTCGATAATAACTTCCAGCTTTGCGTGCTCCCCCAGCACCGGCTTTCCCATCTCGGCGATCCGCTTGGCCTCCTCCTCGTCTGAAGTCAGTTTTCTTTCTGGCACATCTGAGCATAGTGGAGAACAGTGATGGAGAGAGGGAGAGGTTGATCAGCTGAGAATTGAGAAGGTTTTCCCTTGACCTGTGCCAACAGCAAAACAAAGGTGACAGCGAGGCGCCACTGGCACAGCGGGTTGGTGTTAGTTACGAAAACCACATGCCGCACACTCACAGTGAGAAGCAGCCATAGCTTAGCACAAACTCCCACACTTTTTACGCCATAAATACAGTCAGCTTTGTCATTAGCGTCACATCTTTGTGGTTGGGACGCCCCTGACCCTGGGCTACATAGTGGTTGCAGTGTTCTAACTGGCATTTTCCACATGTTTTGCCACATGACCTTTAAAGGAACTTTTTGGAGAGGAGAAATTCTACTTGTTGAAATAAAAGCCTGTGAAATGGCTTCTAAGACCCGGACCCTTCCTTGGTCTCCTCATATATTCTCAATAGTTGCGGCAATACCAAGACAAAGGCAGAAGTAAACAAAAACAAACGTGTTCAAACACGAAGACAAAGATATTAGCATCTTAGCTCTTGGCCTGTTAAATACGATCCGGAGAGTAGGATTCCAGCCCCCATGTGAGTCTGTTTAGCGCCTAGACCGACTCTACTTTGCAGACTAGCTTCAGATCTAAGCTGTAATCATTTTTAGGTGCCGTGATCGATTAGTCTAGGGCCCGAATCAGAAACTATTTCCGCTATATGGAGATCCGCCTCTCGCCAAGCTCACGGCGGGAGAGTGTGAACTTCAAAGTCTGCCATAACATCAGATTTCACACCCTCAGACTATATCCAGCGTCTGCAGGCCTCGTCTCGAACTGTGTGTCTATGTGTGTGTGTGTATGACACCCCCACTGAGCCACCTGCTGCAGAGACCCTGTCATCTTTCATAGCAGCCCAGAGTCCCAGTCTGCTGCTCAACACTGACAACACGCACACCATTAAATATTAACGTTGCCATTAACGATCACAGCCACGTCCCTTTGATAGGCCGGCGTGTCGGCAGGCGTCGCACACACACATGCATAATACACACACGGTGCACGCACCGGCTCGGGAGCACACTCACTTTTCAAAGGGATCCATTGTACACACCAAGACAATGTGTTCCTGAAGGTATTTCATTTTGCTGCTGTTTAAAATTTGATAAACCAACCTTGAGACCCACACAGCGCCGCGTCGCTGCACGACACAATGTCCCCCGACAGGGATGGGAAAACGCACAATCAATCACACAAAGGTAATTAAATTTATCATTCTTGAACTGCAGATTTTTATCTTGATGGTTATAAAGTCTTTGCACCGGGTTCCTAACTTCAGTGCATCGTTTATGGCATCATGATTAATTAATCTACTGATTAGGTGAGAGACCACCATTAAATTCGGGGGAGATCGTGGGATTTTCCGGGTAAGGACAGTCGGGGACACACGCAGCTGCGGCGTGTAGTTAACTCTCTGCCACGTCCTCCACCGAGCGAGTCTGGATATAAAACATGATGCGATGATTTCAGCTCTGGGTCCTGCACCGGCGCAGCGCAGCAGATTCCCCATCTCAACGGGGAGATGACTGTCTGAGGCAAAGACTTAGTTTTAGCATAGGGCTCATCAACATAGTTTTACAGGCTGTATAAATCCCTTAAAGGGGGTATTTCATGTGAATTTAACCAATTCTCATTAGTTAAATTCACCAATGACAATTGTTAATGACAATTTAACCAATTGTCATTAACCAATTGAATTTAACCAATTGTCACTGAGAAATAGAGGGCTGCCTCATCTACGGTTCAATGCCTTGCTCAAGGACAGTTTGACGTTTTTTCAGGAGGAGAGTGCAAGCAAGCAAGCTATCCTCCAGTTCTATTCGATACTACTGTGTTTTCCCTTCCTCTTGGTTATTCACTTTCTCCCCGTTATTGTGTACATGCACGTCTGAGTAACATTTGTGGGCGGGGCAACTCAGCTGGTGATGAAAAAATGATGCAAGCAAGCTGGTAGGAAACTCATTTTCTAAAAAAGAGAGTTAATGAACCACAACACTTCAGAACATCTATGTAGGTCTGGATATGGAAACGGATCTGAGAAGCTCAGCAGCTTAAAATATTTATGTATTTAAGTATAAAACCACAGGTTTCTATTAGTGAAGGCATCCTGAAACCAGCCAGGCACACAGGAAGCTGAGCGTGAGAAAAGATGCTACGAGGAGAAACACACAACTTACCTTCGGCTAACAACAAGGCTGTGGAGGGACCGGAGAAAGGGACAGAGTGGTGGGGAGGATGGGAGAGAAAGTGGAGATGGAAAAACAGAAAAAAAGCAATGAACAGCAGAAATGGAGGAAAGCAGGTTAATATGAGAAATGTGATGGCCTCGTAAAATGCTGCGTATTGACCCTGAGCTATAATATACAGTATATGTCACTGATTATTCGATTGGTTGGGAGAAGGGATGGAATATGCTATTTTCACGGCTTTTTGTGAGAATGTAAATGGAGGCGAGGTTTATTAGGTGAAGTCCTGTCCAGTAAACCCCGACAAAAAGCTTTAGTCAGGCTTTTTGCACTGTAACATCAGAGGACTAAGTTGATATAATTAAGTTCAGTGTGGACCAGCGTTGAACCAATTGCCCCATTAGCATCTCGCTAAGTGTTGCTGTTAGGAGGACTGGATTTATCTCAATCTGCCGAACCAGAGCCACTGCGGATCTAGATTGCAGACAGGTTGGGGGGTAAAGTTCTGGCCTCTGGTGAGGGTCTAAACGCCCTCTGAGTGGCCTTTAATCTCCAGTGAGATAGAATCCTAATTCAAACAGCGTATCCTTGAAATCCTTTTAGAGGATTACAAACATGGAGTTCAAACACAGACCATCCTATCAATGCCCGGGTCTGCTCACCAGGGGCATTTTGTGCCATCGGCTTGTCGGGCCAGCGATGAAGGTGTTGGATGGCCCAGTGTTTGCAGTGTGAGGGAAAGTTAAACACATTTCTACACTAGCGGAGCCCTGGACTGTGCCCAGGACCGCACTGTTACACTGTCATCCAACATGGCAGCTCCTCAGGGTGTGCAGCAGGCTGAGAGACGGAGGGAGGGATTGAGGGAGCGAGGGATTGAGGGAGGGAGGGGTGTGTGTGAGGGGGTGAGTGCAAACTCATAAAATGCATCTTTTATTGTTTGTTTCAGGGCAAAGGTCAGAGATGTCTCACAACTATCAAGAGAAGACCAGCACGTCAGAATGCTGAGGGGGCAGAGCTTAGGCCTTGTTTAGGGCCTAATATGATCTTGGGTCAAATATTTGATTGGGTTTTCCCACCTCAGTACATTGTACATACATGAAATATACAAGAAACATTGAAATTCGTGTCAGATCTTCACTCCCCATTTAGTTCTGGGTTTGGGTCCCTGCATGTTCCTATTCTCTAAGTTCCGCCTTTGTATCTCATGTTGATGTATTCCCCCTTCAAACCAAGATTTAGGGACTCGCTGAGAACAAGCAGCCGCATCGCTCAACCATTTCTGCTTTTTATTGTTGGAAAAATGAAGCAGCCAGTTGGAACGACAAAGGGGAGATTTGATTTGTTTCATAATTCAACTGTGAGGTCATGTTTGCAGTTTGTTTGTTTGTCGTGCCCTGTACCTCTAACAGTGTTTCCTAGAAGAAAAGGTGGAACAGAGAGAAAGTTAATTTGCCCTCCAAATCGAGTTCATGGTCTGCGCATAAACAGAGTCTCCAAAAGGCTTCTTACGCCGCGCTGCTGTCTGACTGGACTTCCCGACAGCGGCAGTGGACCTCCATCAAGGAGGTCATGTCTGCATTTCCAGGTTTGTCATCATACTTTCTCGTCAATGGCCTCCTCAGAGTCAATCAAGGGTTCAAACTCCAACAAACAGCCCTCCCACTAATGATGATAGAAACCCAATTTCCAGCCTGTAGCGGCACGAAATGGAGATGAACAAACATTCTGGTGAGGGTTTGGTGTTATCTCACTTAAATGCTAAAGAGATGGGAGCCATAGTAGGAGGGCAGGGGGGACCATGGCGACATCAACAACATCCTCCTTCAGCAAGGACAATCAGACCAACAAGACCATCAGACTGCTGCTGACCAATAACGGCTTAGGACTGTTTCATCTCAGCTGGATTCATGAGCTCACAAAGCAGCTCAATCTGGACGCTCCCCAACTTCCTGTGTCCAAGTGTGCAGACTGGAATCTGTAACTGAACACTCTGATTAAGAATTCTGAAAAGTAAAGACAACAACAACAGTGCTAATTAGGTGACAGGACACCCCTGCGAGCAGACGAGGGGAGACAGAGACAAGAGGGAGAGAGGGAGCTGGAGGGGAGAGAGAAAGAGAGAGAGACTGTTTCCTAACTCCAGACAACTGCCACGACAACTCTTTGCCTTTGACGGCTCCATCACAATTTCGCCTGACGTAAACAACGACGATGACAACGCCGAAAACAAAAGAAACGACATATCCTCTTTCTTAAAGAGACCCGTGGCTGAGCCTCCTTCAGCTGAGGCTTGCTCCTAATTAACCTGTTTGTGTGTGGAGGCAGCTTATCAGCTCCCCAAATCAAATGCAGTCCACGGTTAATCATCATTAGTAGCTAAGTGCATTAATTGCTGTGGGAGACTTGCTTCATTATCATTAGCACTAGCCGTCCCCAGCTAATCTCAGGCCAGCAGGGGTGGAGAACACAGCTGCCCGTAATGTCCAGTCAGAAATAGCAGCTCACCAGTGAGTATGAACACAGGCACACACGCACACATGCACACACGCACACACACACACACACACGCACACACACGTACACACACAAACACTGGCATTCAAATTGGCTTTCATGCCAAATCTAGAGGGCTGATGCTGTCAACAATACAAAGCAAGTGGGTAGATTAACCGATGGGATGTAATTGGAAGGGAACGTGAGCGCGCGTGTGTGTGTGTGTGTGTGTGTGCATGCTGGGCTAGGGTTAGAGTGGTGCGTCTATGTTGAGCCATTGTCATCATCAGCGTGTTCTGCATGCTCAGCCTAACCAGATCTGTCTTGTTACTGAAGAGTGAGTCCTCATCTCTGTCTGCACACACACACACACACACACACACACACACACACACACACACACACACACACACACACACACACACACACACACAGACATGCTTACACACACACACATTTGTGTCTCTGAGTCACAGCATCAATACGCCACTAATGTTCGCCTTCTCTCTGCACAGCTCATTAGGAGGGAATCATCATTTGACGGATCGAGGCTATTCCGTTTGTGCCGGCTGGAGGCGATTTGTGCGGGCCAATGAGGTCCACGCATCCACAGACGGATGAGAGATGGAGAGTTGGGTAGATCCCGGAAAAAGAGAGATGCAGGGAGAGTCTGAGCAACATGGGTGAGTGGGTTTGGCGACAAGAATAGAAACCTGCAGCGATGAAGCATGAGTAAACGGTCATGAACAGGACAGAGAGAGGGACACAGTGGGGTTATCCAGGAATGAGAGGAGGGAAACAGGCCACGCCGAACGGAGGGAGGGAGGGAGGGAGGGAAGAGGAAAGGATAGATGGTTGGGAGGAACGGATCAATGAGCTGCATCGCTGGGGAACGGCGCGTGGAAGGATGAGGCGGCTGGAGGAAGAGAAGGAGCAGAGGTGGGAACAGACTAATGGAGGCATGGAGCTGGGGAAGGGAGGAAAAGATGTAAAGAGACCGGAGACATGAAGAGAGGACGACAGAGGAAGGCGCTAATGAGCGGAGTGAGCGATGGGACGACGAATGATGGCTAGGATGAGGTGAAGGATGGATGAGACAGGTGGAGAGCGAGAAGGATGGATTGAGAGAGAGAGAGAGAGAGAGAGGGAGAGAGATGAGTGATGGCCCACATAGTCTGCTGCTACTGTCCAATCAGGAGGAGTCATTACAGAGACATTATCTACATATTATCTACAGTGCTGACTGACCATTCTCCATCAGCACACACACACACATAAATACACACACACACAAACACACTCCTATACACATACAGCATATATACAAGCACACACACACGCATGCAGGCACACATGCACTCTCTCATACACACACACACACACACACACGCACACACACACTTGCCGACAGAGGACAGCAAAGTGGAATTGGTACACCGTGTGGATTTCAGCAGACAATCAGTGTGTTTCCTGCAGCTCAGAGTGAGGCGACAGAAAATAATGACGGGCTCGCGATTGCAGCTGAGCAGCAGAGCGGGCGGCGCCACTCCGCACAGCTATTTGCACCAAAAACACACACACACACAGAAACACACACGGAGAGAAGGCAGATGACAAAGATGGATGCCTCAGCCGCCTTTATTATCTTTCAATATGCAAACTGCGTGAGGCGTCCATCATCTTGTTAGGCTGCATCTGTGTTGTGACGAGGCCGCGCGGAGGGAGGGAGTGAGACAGGGAGACAGAGAGAGAAGGAGGGACGGAGATAGAGAGAGACAGAGCTGAGAAAAATAACAACGCTTGGCCCGGCTGGATGAAGTCATCATTTCATTGGATGCTGGATGATTCTCGATGAAGGTCTCTCACGGTTGGAGGAGTCGCGTCTGCCATCTTGCTGGGCGCATTAAATATTGGACGTGTGGCATTTGGACGTCGTGAGTCCTCGGTGCCCTCATATGGAATTATTAGCGTGATTACGTTAAACGCAAACCAGCATGGCCAGCCTCGTTGGCAGCCTTGGTGCTCTGTGTTTTGAGATTGATGACAGCTTTGTGAATTTCGTCGAAGAACTGGCATGTTTTTCTTAACTCTTAACTCTTCCGGTAAAACTTGGGGAAATTTTGACAGAGTTTGTTTATGTTTTCCACTGCAGAAAATAGGGCGATCCAAAATAGTAAAATTGACAGACAACTGAGAATTCACAGCACCAGTCATCCCTCAGCAGGTGTTGTGAAAAGAAAAACATTACCAGACTTGGGGGTCCACCACGATTCCCCACTGGGCCCACTGGAGATTTCTGCTTCGGTGGTTTCTGCGCCTTTCCTTTCCTCCCTCCACCTCTCTTTTACTACCTCCTTCTCCACTATCTCTTTCTACATCTCCCTTTGCCCACCACCTCTTCCCTCCTTCCAACCGTACCTCCAGCCACATGCATTTATCTCACACACTTTTTCTCTCTCTGTCTCTCTCTTTCTTGCCGGCTGACCCGTCCTCATTCTCCACCTCCTCCATCCTCATCCCTTCCCACCATCCACCTTATCCTCTGACCATTTCTCCTTCTCCTTGTCCTCCTGTCTCGTCGCTCCGGTGCGGATGTCTCCGCACGGAGACGAGCTCCCTCCACTTGTTAACAGTCTGTTTATTCGACAGACACGTCGGCCACGTTGCCGTGTCAGCAGCAGGCAATTACAGAACAGATTACCGGCCCTGATAATGTCACCAGACGAACCCTTACACGGATACACACCCCGTCTGCACACACATTTTCTGCTCAGATTCGCTGTTTGCCCATAGCTGCAAATCTGTGCTTACTCAGCAACGCAGATCTAACACTCCTACACCCGTGCACGCACATACACACCCAGGCGCCGGTACACACACACACTCACTTTTCGCGATAACCATCGCTGACCGCACGCATCCACTTCCTCCTAACTGCATTTTTGTCAACTAAGTTGTGTAATGTAATGTGGGACCCTGCTCATAACACACACGCACAGGCAGTAATGTAATCACTTTCCCGAGGGGTTCTCTCCGTGGAGGGGCTGTGCTGAGTTCATCACAGTGGCGAGCTCCTCTGGCCTCCTCATTGTGATGTATTATGCCCACAGCGCTGACATCATGGATGTAACCCTGAGTGCTGATTAACGGCACCGCCTGCCGTAGGATCAAAGTCGGAGCCAGCGCCGGCTCTGAATCGTCTAATCGGCAAACGCATTTCAGTCCGACGAAGCCCCAAGGATGCTCCAGAGGTCCTCAGCATCCGCTTACCATACGTCACATTAATTTCACTGACGTTATTATGTATTTGTGGAAAAATAGGACTGCGGGGGGGAGGGAGTGCGCAGTTAATTTTGTCTGTGAGGCGGCAGGTGTAAATATGGGACCTCTGGAGTCACACAGCAGTGGGAGGACGCAACGGGGGGTGGGAGCGGGGGGTGGGGAGAG
>OMPJ01025640.1:6068-27747 GCA_900312935.1 Carapus acus
TGAAACAGACGCTAGAAATAACAAAAGATCTCCTGTGTGTATTACACATTTCATTCCTCCGCAATGTTGAGTCCACCCATCCAACAGGGACTATGGTATCATAATTTGGCACCACCACGACTCACACACTCTCTCTCTCTCTCACACACACACACACACACACACACGAGGCTTTCCGGGATATTAACAGCCACACGAGACGCGGGTGGTGTTTTCGTTCCGTGCACGGCGCCTCATGAAACTATACAAACCATCACACACACTCGGACTCTGGGTGACATGTGCAAATTCGCTCACGCATGGTGCAACACTCCTATTGTATAATTTAACAAGCTGAAGCTAAATCTGTGTGTGTTTGGTGTACGCCAAGGCTTGCTTGCAAAACTTAGCGCTAGCTAAGCCTCCCTTAGCAACACAGAAACTCTTTTTATGATATTTTGCTATATTCCTACAATATAACCGCTGTGCTCTCCACCGTAATAAATCCTGCCCCTACAGAAAGTGAGCAGAGGGGCGGAGGGCAGGTCGAAACAGGACAGTAACTTAAACCCACTTCCTCTTGACCCTTGACCCCCCAGGGACAAGATCAACACATATCAAGTTATTGCCCCGCGCCACCCTGCCGTCGATGTTTTGTTTCCATTTCTGGCGGCCATCATCGCTCCCTCTGCTCGGCAGGGACGCCACTCCACTCTGCCTGGGTCTCTCTCGCCCCTTCGCTCCGGCTTGTTGACGTTGGCTCAGATCCGCGCGCGCACACACCGCGTCAACACAAGCACACGCGACACGCGCGAGGCCGCGGTAATTGCACGCACACACGCGCGTTCACACCCTCACAACAATGACAACACGCTAACTCGGGGCGTAATCCCCCCAAACGTCGGCTAGCTTTCATGTCGGTAAACAGGCCTATGCGTGTTCAGCACCGCGGCGCTGACCGGGCCGTTAGCCCGGCCCAGCTGCCGGTGCAGGTCTAAAAGGGACCTGGGGAACACATGTTTCTCTGTCGCCATGCAGGCATGCGCGGCATGCCTCTGTTCTGTCTGTGCCACCGACAAAAATACGGACGGGAGGTATGGATGTCGCCAGCTCGGTTGCAGGGACAGTTTCCGCAGGAAACATACCGATGAGTGATGCGGCTGAAAGTTTCCGCCTCGGCTAAGGTTCGGACACCGATGTTGTGAAAGGTCCCTTAAGATCCCTACATGGTCTAAAAACTCCATTTGAGATCATTAGAGGATTTTTTTATTTAATTTTTTTTGGTTTGTGGCCTCTTTGTCCTCTTACCTCAGTGAGTTGCAGGAGTTCTGGATGCACTTGAGGTTCTGCCTTTTGGGGGATTTCTCCTGCTTCTCCGTGAACCTCTTGCTGCTTCTCCACACGATGCACCCTCACGCTGTGAAAGCAACCCATGCTCCCACAGATGTCTTCCCCTCTTCCCCCTCTGCTGACTTGCCAACTTCTTTCTTCAACTTGCTTCTCAGTGTCTCCCTCTTCGCTCCCTTCCTTGGCTCTCTCACCTCCTCCCCTCGCTACTTCCTCAGCTCCTCACACTTGAAGGACCTCCTCATGTTGCTGTGACCGAGTTCCTCTCCCGCATGTTCCTCTCCTACTCTTCTCCACTCCTCGCCCTCCTCTTCCCCGACCGCCTGTCCCGTGGCTTTACGGCCGCGCGGATGATTCCGCGTCCTTCCTCCCTCTCCCCTTACACCCCGGCACAAGTGTCACAGGCGCCGACACCTCCACTCCTCCTCCTCCTCTGTACCTCCTTCACCCCCCCCTCCTCTGCAGCCCTTCCCTATCCCTGGCTGTCCTCACTCTGAAAGCACGCACGCTTACTGCGGCCGCCACTCTCCTCCCTCCTTCCGCTACCCCGCCGTACACTTGCCAGTTCCTCCTTCTCCTCCCCTCTCCAGACCCTTGCTTCTCTCTCTCCCTCTTCACTCACAAACCCTCTACTCTTCAGCTCTCCCGTCTCTCCCTCTCCATCAGGCTCTCTCTCTCTGTGGGGGAGGAGGGCTTGGGGGCAGCTGTTTTGGCTTGTTGATGTCCAAGTACTTCCCTTCCCTTCTGCTTGGCTTCAGCACAAGCTCTCGCACTCATCCTCCTCACCGGGGAGCGATCAGATCGAACTTCTTTCCCAACACACAGGCCCCTCCAACCCCCCCCGCCCATCTTTCCCCCGCTTGGAAGAACCCTGCACACCAAGACAGAACACACTTGATCTCATTGATCGAATCTGCTAGAGCAAATGTGCACTTCCTACCTCTCCGGTTCCCTATTAGTCACCTTTTGGGAACAGTTCCCTGGCACGACACTCCTCAAAGTTCACTCCTCTCGTATTTTCCCTGAAACATTATTAATTAGGCGTCAAATGCGCGGCGGCCACGCCTCCATCATTTCCCCCAAATGCTCTGAAACAGAAATGGAGACAATGAGAGGCTCTGTGCTTAAATCTCAGATCTGCACTCCTCTCGGTCAAGTCCCACAGCTCTCGGACTCTCCGGGCAACACACAGCTTGTATTTCCTCCAAACTCTAGACAAAATACCCATTTAAAAGCCAAGGATTTTTCGGGTTGCGAGAGGAAATTCCTCACACAATACGCTCTTTCTAAATCCATGTTAGCAGCGCTCATGCCACAAAGCGCTCCTCAGATTTAACAGTGAGACAAATCCGAGGCCCAGAGCTAAATAAGGCCGGCAGGCAGACAGCAGCGCGCATCCTGGCAATTTCAGCTGAAGTCGCGGATGAGCTCAGCAATTCAGATGCACGGGCACTCGGGCATGATGAAATTTGCTGATTCCGAGTCAAAACGTCGGAACGCTAACTCACCGACCTAAGCACCATTTCTGCGCTGAGAAGCAATCAAAATTAACAGTTGCAATCTGAACAAAATCGGTATTATTTGAGTTTCCTTACCCAATGTGATGGTTTAGCAGTTCATCATAAATCAATATGGATTGTGGCGGTAAACACACACATTCCTTGAAATAAATTCAATCAGTACATTCCATATTCCGGTTCTTATAAGGACAAACCTTCCCGCTGGAGCAGATGCGGCTCAGTTTGAAATAATTATTATATCATCCATATACTGAAAAGTTGTGTTTTGTTTTGAAAGCTGGCAGGGACTGCGATGGGTGTGCCAGGTCAGTAAGGAGGGTCTGAAGCGACACCAGGCCCAGCGGGACCCCGACCAGCTGTCACCAGGAGTCTGGGCCTCAGCAGGGGGGCAAGACTGAAGAAACACTGTGGCGACGGCCATCCCTCTGGGACCACACCGGGAGAGCAGAGAGAACCGGTTTGTTGACGTGGCCTGACCACCATATCGCTCCACATCCTCCCACCCAATGCCAGAACATTGATGTGGACGGCGCAAACATCCTCTGAGCGCAGCATTGTTTTGACACTTATGGTAACGTCTTGGTTTAGCGTCCATGTTGGGAAGTTTATCAACATTTATGACATCAGCGTGTGACTCTCACAACTGACTGATGTGGCGAGAGTCCTCTGATGTTTGTGTGTACAATGACCACATACTTGCTGAATGTACACAATGACCCCAATTTATTGCAAATTGGAAGACATGTTCATGTAATCTCATGGAAAGGCGAAACCCTAACCAAAGGCAAGACCTCAGTTCCTTGTAGAGATTCCCATTTCATATTTGAAGAAGCTTTGACTGACTTAAGACTGTCCTGTGGACTCTTTAAATGGCAAGGGAGTGCTGTCAGCCTTTAATTAATGTCATTATTTCATTAGATTGTAGCACTATTATCTGTCTAGGGGATGATGATGATGATGCTAATGGCACTTGTTTGATTCTCCAATTGAGAACCCTGCTGTGGCAACACATTCCTGATACACAGCCGCTCGTACAGGCGGCAAACACCTCATTTCAGAACAAATTTAGAGGATGGAGGACTGAATGTCTCATGCACAAGAAGTACTCCAAAATCGATATCCAAATTCAACTTTGTGATGGTTTACTGTGGGAAAAGAGGAATTGTACCAATTGAGATAAATAAATTTGCAACAGATTTAGAAAGGATGATGCCAAGTAGGTTACTGAGTCGAGAAAAGGGCTGAAACGTGAGTAGCAAGTATGCAAGTGGAGGTCAAAGAGAGATAACAATCCAGAAGTTCATCAAGCTACATTGCTACAACTTCTAGCTTTCCCAAGCGCGTGACCCACAAATGTACAAATTCCTTTTCCCCACATTTGCATTTATTTATTACAATTGATTCAATGTAAGCGGTTATTTTTCCACCAGTATGCTACTCCGTTTGCCCACTTAAAACAAGTCCATTTTGTGACTTTTCTTGAGAACCTGAAAGTCCTGGAGGTGATGGGACAGACTGGGTACCAGAGGAGAGGGGAGGGGCGTGCTTTGAAAGTAAAGGATAGGTTTGAAGGAAGGAAGGTGGGGAGGGATAGAGGGAGTGAGGGGGACAGAGAGATCCTCCCAGGGGGGCCTCTTCCAGGTGGGCAGATATTCATACTGAGAGATTTTATTTTCTTCGTTCACCGCTCTCTCCTCTTGGATGCTCTCGTTACTCTCTCTACTCAATGTCCTCGCCCTCGTCGCCTTGCTCGCCGTCCATTAGTAAAGCGGCGTACTTACTGGCTGAGCTGAACTTCTGATAAGAGAGAATCAAGATAAAACATAGCCGTCAGTACAGCAGCTGTGAGCGCGGCGGAACAGCAGCTCTTATCTCTACACAGCTGAAGCCATCCAACACACACCACTGCAAGTTTGGCGACAATGCACAGGGGGGGGGAGTCTGGGGGGGATAACACCACTACGGAAAAGTAAATGTGCTGCGTCACACCAAAACACCACCCAGTCAGAGACTTACAGGGGTTGGCGTTTCTTCACATTTCTTTGGCTCTGGTGGTGGTCTGGGCTCTCGGTCTCTTCTGCTGTCCTTTCTACAATCAGAACACCGACACCGAAATTACCACTTCGTACCCGCATTAACCCAACACACACTGTGGTCATGCGTACCGTTTGGAGAGGGGGGAGAGAGAAAAAAAAAGAAAAGGTGGCTAGAAACCAGTGAAAAACAAGTCCATCATTCACTCAGCCCACATTTTCACAGAGGGGAAAATGTCTGAGGTACAGGGACTTTGAGTTAAGAAATCTCTACTTGGGCGTACGACTTAAGGGTTTAGGCTTCGTGCACAAGTGGAATCGGCGTTCATTCCACCACCCTGAATGAGTGCATCATCTCAGCTTTGTCTATCTCCCTCTTCCTGCCACACAAAGGCGCAGTCCACAAGTTGCTGGCTTTGAGGGCCTGACCTGTCTGCTTCCTTTCTTCGGTCTTTGTTAGGCCCCTCTCCACGGCCTCTCCCTGCTGCAGGCCCTGCAGGACCCCCTCGTGCTCGTGGGGGCCCCCGGTCCCGACGTACACCATCAGCCTTGTTCTCATCTGTAAGGAGAGGCCAACAGTTGAGGGAGAGGAGGTTGATGGATTTTCTACGGTAAAGCCACTCTGCCTGGATTGGCTTGTAAGAGGGGGGAACCGCTTTGCCTTAGGAGCAGACGCCAGGTTACCATTTTGTTTAGGACCATGATATCCACCACTTTATGCTCCTTTTTGCCCTTTCACAACAAGCCTCAAACATTGTTAGCAATGGAGTAAATGTTCAATGACACCAGAAAGTCACATGAGACCATCTTTCATGTAGCTGGACCATGAAGGTCAGCCCTCACAAGTGAAATTGGGTCCCTCACATTACCCAGTTGAGGTCTATTAACGCCTAGGACTTCCTCTGTCTACTGACCTTTTACCTCTCAGAAAGAAAATCTGAAAGAGTGCCCACATTCCTCAGTTTTCATGACAACGCCTACATCTCTCTGCATAATCTTCATCAACCTAAAAGAAATCTGATTTGTGGATCTTTTTGATAAGTCTCTCTGACATTTCCAACTCAACCTTTGTAACCAATTTTCTGCAACTTCAAGTTGTCTAGTTGACAAACCCGATTACCATGTGTGGACCGCTGCATAGCAGCGCGGCAGATTTCTTGGGGATACAGGATCAGACACTCTTTGATTTTTGTTTTGATTTTTATTGTTTACCTAAAATGTGAGCATCGCCTGTTACAGTAGAAAGAAGAGTCGCAGTGACTCCTCACTCCAGACGAGCACAATTCATTTGATTGTGAATTTATCGAGGCTGACATTTGATTCTTTTGAAGACCCAGTCTACCACTCCTCATTGGGCCTTACCCTTTCCTGATGCTGTTTCATCTGTAGGACTTGGAGGGCTACGGAGAGAGAAACAAAGGTTAGAGAAACTCAAAACACTATGGTTTCGTGACGACACCTGTCTCAAACTACGTATATTGTAAAAAGGCTGGCAACAGCGACTCAAAACAACTGCTTATCAGTGACGACAGAACACCTCCGCCTTCTCACCTGAGCTTGGGTGGAGCCGCTCCGCTTGGGGAGACAGGGGCACGGCTGTCACCATCACTTGAGCCAGCACTGACGGCACTTCGCTTTGCCCAGGCGTTTTCCTTGGGAGGGGGGGCTGGCATCACTTTCAGAGGCTCTTTGGAGGAGCTGGTGGAGGAGGGACGCGAGGTGGGCCCGGGGGATGAGGGCTCACCTTCTCTTCCACTGAAAACCTCATTCTCAACTGCACGGTCGCTGTCTCGACACCGGGACGCTTGGGGATACAGAACAAAAAGTATGAAAGCTCATTCCCATTGCAATTGTTCAGTTATTGACGATATTACCACTGACTCATTCACAGTTTCTTCATTCCCTTTATCTTTCCTCTGCATTTCAGAAATATTAGGGGGGAAAAATGTGTGGCCATTTAGTTATTCAACGTTTGTACGTGCACTGATGTCTGTTTTTTGTGTTGCTCATTGAAAAAGAGAATCAGAATGGTGACTGGATGGCGAGATGTTATCTTGAAAATAACAATGGAAATCTGTTTTGTCCACCCAAAGCAGGTGGTGTTCAGCATGTATTTCATTTTGCGATATACATCGCTCACCTCGTGCAGAAGTTCCTCCACCCTGCGATGACTCACTTCCTGTGCGAGATCGCTCGGTGTGGTGTTCCTCAGTTCGCCAGCTTGGATCCCTACGAAACAATCAGAAAAAAAGGTTTAAAAAGGGCAAAAAAGGTGCAAAAGCAGACAACAACCCAAGCCGTGAAATAAATGCAAAGCATATGGGAATAAAAGTTACTACTCAAATTCAGCTTACCACTAAAAAAATGACAAGATCTTGATATTGCCACGAGAATATTGATATTATGTTGATATCGTCAAAATACTGATATTGTAGGTGTTGCGTCAATATTGACAGGGGCCAATAGGTGGTGCACATGCAGACTCAAACACAGTCTGTACAAGCTGCACCGAAGTAAACCTGATGATTTTGCCACCCCCACTGATACAAAAATACTTCTGGCAGTAATTGTCTTAACTGCAGATCGTTCCGGTGGTGAAATTAACCCACGCAATCGACAACGTAGTCACATATACTGACAAAAAGTCATTGAAAAATAAACAGCAGCCCACAAATCTTGCACATCCAAAATGGCTGCTGCCCTTTCTGATGACATCATGACAGTCACGAGGGGAGACCATCGCTGTACTGTTGCAGTTCATCAAAAGGCTAGTGTTTGTTTTTGCATTGGTGTTTTGCAACACAAACTGTTTCTTGTTAGATTTGAATGATTAAAAAGGGTATGTCTATTGTTATTATACAGGTAATAAAATCGGGCTGGAGTTGAGCCTTGGAGGGCGATAATGTCAAAAGACTCAGTGAGGCGAGGCTTTGTTCAGTAAAAGCAATAATACTATTATCGTATTATCATAAGTATGATCTATACTAAGTGATTATTATGATGTTGGACATAAAATTGCAATTTTCTCCAATCTTTCAACTAGATGAGTTTCTAGCAATGATGCTACAAGGTCAGAGTTAAGATTTCATCAAAGATTCAGCAACAAAGTCATATATTCTTACACTGGCCACACTAAATTAACAATATGAGTGTTTGATTCCTGACCTGTCTCGCTGCTTCCGCTCAGGTCCCCGGCCTTTGTCCTCCTCCAGCTGCCTCTGCAGCCTCTCGGCTTCCTTCTTCAGCCTCTCCTCCACCTCTCTCTCCTTTGCAGCCGTGTCGACTGGCTTGGCCCCGCCGAAGATGGATGAGGCTCGGGTGCCGGAGCTGGGGGCCACCGATGGAGAGGTGCCACCACTCCCTCCGCCTCCACCTCCACCTCCACCTCCACCACCTTGCTCCTCTTCTTTGGGAACGCTACGGGGCTTCAGGTTCAATTTGGGTCTTTGCTGTGGAGCTGGAACAGTTACAGAATGGGATGATGGGATGAAATGGCAGAATGTTGAAATTGGATTTCAAATCATCTTCAGGACTTTGAAATACATCCTGTGTTAATTCAATACACGGGCATTTCCCCCTCACCTCTCTCTTCACGTCTCTCGTATCGCTCCTCGCGCTCACCGTAGCGCTCACGCTCCCCATAACGATCATTGCTGCTACGACCGTCGTCATAATCACGACGGAAGCCACTGCCAAATGCACGCCGACCCCCTCCACTGCGAGAGTCAAAACCTTAGAGACAGGAGATGGATAAATATGTCAATCAACATTAGGTCAAAGTCAAAGTCAAAGAAAACACAAAATCTCAAAAAGGGATGTCGAAATGAAGCAATCGGACAACTGTAATGATGAAATTAAGTATGCAGCGATTCCAATATTGCAATCGCAGGACTTGCGAGGCAACTCACCTCCCCTGTCATAGTCTCTACGATCCCGATCGTCGTAACGGTCCCGGCGGTCCCTGTCATCATAACGCTCCCTATAGCGGTCTCTTCCTCCATCGTAGCGGTCATTATCCCGCCTGGGCCCATCTCTATACCGATCAGACTCATAGCGATCCCGTGATCCTGAAATGAGTAGAGGACCAATGCATATTTATTCTGGCACGGGACTAAAAATTGAACACTTAAACTGATGCTTCATGAGTACTATGTGCGACATGCACAATGATACAAAAGTGCCATCCAGCTGATCATTTTGGGAGATGATAAAATATCAATATATCTGTTGAGAGGCCAAACTGTCTCTGCGAAGGTAAGTTGAAACAGAGAAGCATCAAAAGAAGCATGCTTTCCAAATTTTTTTTTCTCATCTATTACTATCATCTACTCCTCGTCCTACTCCTTTGCACCAGAATTCAGTACCTTAGTTTCATTACACAATTCAAATGCTGTAATGACTATAAAAGATTCCTAATTCCTGATTACTATGGTACGAAATAAGACACGTGACTGGAGGGCCTGACTTATTCTCACCGAAGCCATCATCCCTCCTGGGTGGTTCATCATCAGCATCAGCGCTGGGTCGAGCCCTCCAGTCACTGTCTGTCTTGTCTGGCCCCATGTCCGACATCCTTCCACCTCGGTCTCGGCCACCCATAGATCCGCTGTCTCTCTCTGAAAGTGTGGGTAAGAGGTTTTATTTATGTGCACAAAACATCAAATTGTACACTATGTGTGAATCACTTTCAAGGTAGGATTGTTGGTATTTTATTGGAGTCATTATCATTTGTTGACACAGCGTGCCCAATTCAACAATTACCAAATTTACCTTTATCATTTGACTGGTCAGCAATATCAACTCGGATCCTTCGGTTTCCTAAGTTCTGTTGGCACAAAATAATTCCTCGGTCAGACTATTTTTGAAGTAAGTAATTCTAGAGGCTAAAAATGACTTCTAAGAAAGTACAAACTGGGTGGAAATATCTTGTTTTTTGTGACAGAAAATCCTGGACATGTTTAAGATTAGAGTTTAGTCTCAGGTGTTATGTGCTTAAAATGCAAATGCACGTTCACCTCTTCACTGAGACTAAGGGCCCTCAGGAAGGACTCCACATCATCGAACTCGGCGTAGCCAAAGCCCTTCAGTCTCTCTGGGTTGCTGGGCTCCCTGGGCAAGCGTACTGCACTGATCTGCACAAGGAGAAAGATTGCAGAAAAATACTGAGTCTAAACAGTTGATTAAGAGAACTGCCTTTAAAATGAATGAAGGGACAGTAAAAAATAGCAACTAAATATATGATTGAAAAAAACAATTGAAACTATTTTTTTTTGGGGGGGGAGGGTCCAACATAGGATACTGTATGTATGCCCTGTAATTTGATACTTTTCCGTGTGCATCATCTATGATGTCATCTTTCGAAAAGTCTTTACCTAGTCACTATTTACATTTGTGCCTTACTGAGTAGAAAGCTGTACAACCTGAAAGCAGAATTGAGACATTGTATTATCTCATTTTTAAGACAGTATGGCTTTATATTTGTGTACAGCTTTAGATTTTTGTATAAAAAAGAATTACGATATTGCAATTGACAATTATATTGTAAAAAAAAAGGGCCTATCAGTAATAGGGTACTTTATATTAACCATTGCTTTCCTTCTTAATGAATGACCTTGGACATTTGCATAGCTTCAGTATGAGCTACGCCTTTGTAAAATTTTACAAACCAGAAAATAGGGTTATCCCCTTTTACGCATGCATGAACCCAGCTGATCTCACCACCAGACCCACAAACTAAATGGTGTTTTCAGCAGATCTACAGGCACTTGCCAATAATTACTGACTAAAAGCCGACATTAGAGAAGGGCCACTGCGAGTCTCGCCGCTAAATCAGCCGACTTACATATCCTTTAGTACCAGGCATGTCAAATCTATATGTTATGAGCGTGAACACCTACTGCCAGGCCACGGAAAAAGTCTTTGATTGAATCCTCTGTGACATCATAGGGCAGGTTTCCCAAGAAAGCCGTGTACGGCGGGCTGCGGGGAAGTCGAGACCGGTCAATGTTGGGTTCGCGGGCTGAGCGAGGCGCTGTGGGCAGGATGGAGCGGTCGATGGGCGGCGCCCGGTAGGAGTCCTCCTCCGTGTGCCACGAAGTTGAGACTTGGGAAAGCGAAAAGCAAAGTTTTCAGACATTTGATGGCAGGTAAAAGGATGCTGAGAGGAGAAAAAAATGGGTGTCAACGATCAACGCCATTATGAAGGTAATCACTTTACCCCTGTCAAGAATTTAGCGTATTAATCAATAAATGCGGATAATCGTCAGGTACCATCAATATAGCTCAAAGGCTATACAACACATGCTTTGAGCATGCCACACTTTTTTGTGGTCAAACTGAGAGCCCTCTCTGTTTCTTCCCATTAAAGCGATAGCAAATTGATATTGATTTTCACTGTCCTGGATGCGCGATAAAACATTTTACAAGTGTGTATCTTTGTGTGTTCTCACCATCTCCATCCAGGTCGTCCGTCTCGTCGGCCCAGCTGGTGGACTTTGTTGGGTAGCTCGGTGCCGTGCCGCTGCCACTGTCCTCTGCCAGGAAGTCGGTCAAAGTAAGGGTCTTGCCCTTCTTGTTCTTCTTCTTAGCTGTGAATGCAAAATACATAAAAACAAATGACTTCATGCTTTAAAAATGAAAAATCCTTTATATTATATGCCCACTGCAAAAATTAACCTTTGAGACTTTTTGTCGATAATGACACATTTAGACACCGTTTACATGACCTCAATTAACCAGTTTTGCGAGAACAGAAGCGGATGCCTTCGCATAAACAAATAGAAAAACTGACACCTGAGAGAAATTTAGTATGGGATATTTAGTCTGTAATTTGAAATGATGACTTTGTTTCTTCAATAAAGCCCAGAAAGTGAGCATAACAGACATGTACAAAAGAGAGGGAATGTTGCCACACCAACACAACAGGGCTATGTTTTCAAAACACATGGCAAAGGCCTCTCTCCTTTGTCGCCAACTACATCACTGTTGACCAACACTGCAGCCAAAGCAGATAAGTCAACTGCCATGTGAAGGCAATAAGGGAAACATGATCGGGCAGTCCAAAACGTTTCACTGCCATGGGCAAGTTAGATGAAATTCATCATCATTCCTCAACATAGCTACATGTCCAGTCACTATGGCTGTCAGCCATTTGTCTTGGCAATATCATCTGCGAGGTGGCGGGCCTTGATAATCTGGTTTTGCAGCGCATCATCAACATATTGCCCACTGGGTCCACAGCTAGTACGGCCTATCTGTTTTGCTGACTGAATCCTCCGACAGAAAATGGAGTGCCAAAACCTGTCGGGGAGCTCTCCTACGGCGATCTTGCCTGTCGTGGCATTTCTTTCGAGCGGGTAGATTCTCATCCCGCGCTCACACGGTCCCAAAACTGTTTATATGCCAGACGTTAGCCCTCGCTGTTTGATAAATAGCTCCGACACACCTCATACGGTAACCGAAAACAGCAGTTGTGTTGTTGTGTGTAACCGGTCCGATCCGATGACATTAGCAAGCTAACGGCTAACGGCAACTTTGTCCCGCTAATGCAGCAAAAACAGCGCCGCAGTCGGAGGGAAACGCGCGGGGCTTGGTTTGTCAAGGAGCTGCCCATTGTCTTTACGCTTATGCGGGCTTAGTCAGCGTGGTGCTGCATGCGGGGGACGTAGGCAGTCCGCCTAACTGTCTCGCTTTATGGCCTTGTGCTCGCTGCGGCGCCGGGATCTAAGTGCGCCATCTGAGCTAGATGAGCTTGGTAGGATGGTTTGGGGAGCGGCGCAGCTCGCTAAAAGTTGTGAGGCGGCAAATGGAGCGGACCCAGCCGCCCAGTTTCATCAGCGAACACGGGCGAGGACCCACGCTACACACGTGGGAAACCTCCACAGGAACCCGGGCTCCTCGGCCCAACCCCTCCACCAACAAACCGCGCTTGCGCTTCAGATTATGAGATCTGAGCGCCACGGCGAGCAGGCTGCGGCCATACAATGTGGCTGCTGAGCACGCAGCCGAAACGTCCAGATCCAAGTCTGCATAAACTCCGATAAAAATTTTAAAAACTAAACCAAGACAATCCCTGACACCACACTACCCTCTACACAAGAAGGAGGCAGGATTTGCGGTGGTGAAATATCAAGCGTGGGCAAATCGTTGCTCCGTTCTTTTCCTCTTCCCTCCAGTAGCTAGCTGCGTCTCAACGAGGCCAAAACAACTCACGAACTGCTATTTTCACAGAGGACAACGACGCGGACACACGCAGGGAGACGTTAGGCAAGCTCTGAACCTTTACAATGTGGTGTGTGGGGGTAATATCAACTAAAAATCTCTCTTAACCGACTCGGATCGCCCAGCCACATAAACCTCACCTGACGCCGCCATGTTGGAGAGTGAATTCGTTACAGTTCCCGGATGAAGGCGTCAGAGGTTTATTATCGGGAGCGCGCATTGCAGGTCACGAGCCTGACCCATATCACTGCACCACCTACATGCGCCGCTCCTTATGCTTTCAGTTTCATTGATTCTTCAGCCATCAACGCGCTATTCTCTGCATCACTGAATATTCACGTAGAGTTTTTTCTTTAATCCCCCTACGATGTTGTGACTGTAAAGTAGTCTGTGTCGTTTATAAAAAGGGGAAAAATACTTAAGTTTTCTACTGTTTGCTAATAAAATTGTCCAAACTGGAAGTGATTGGGCATCCTAACGAATTACCTACCTCTTGTCCTGGGCGTACAATTTTTTTCTCGGCAGGTAATTAGGAATAATTACAATTTACATCTGAAGTGCATCTCACATATCACAATGTTGTCATTACCAATGTAGAAATATGTGTACAACCTCTGTATTAATTCATTTATTGTTGGCCATGACTGTGTATTGCATTTGATTTGCATTGTACTTACACGTATAATACAGATAAACAATAACTTTACGGTTTGGAATAAAGTATTTAACAGTCTGGCTGTGAACATGTTAGGCTCTTTGTTATCCTTGGTTAAAACTGTGGCAGCAGTCCCTCTCTGCACAAAACTCAAAATGGCTTGGTGACTTGGTTGAATTAACGCTTCAACATCAAATGATAATCCTTGATGGCATAAGGTTGTGTAATGAGTGCGCTGCATGATATGCAGTGTCAAATGAATAAAAGTATATTATGGGTGTGCTCAAATCAATAGCGAACATAGATGGGCTCTTTTTGAGCAAGTTGCATCATATCTGAACGATCTGCTCATGTTTCATGTTGCAGGGTGAGAAATGTGTGAGCAATTTGCAGGGTGAGAAATAGCTGATTTAAAGCCACACTGGGTGGCAGCAAATGCACCAAAGCAATTTGAGTATGGATCCATGAAATAGCTGACTCAGTTTCGGCTGAAATTTTCTTAACAGTTGTCTTGCTCAAGAATGGGACAAAGATAAGATTAACAGATATGTGGGATGGAGATGATAAATACAACAGGAGAATACATATGGATGTAAAATCCAGATGACAGCTGGATTTACTCTGAGGGAATAAATCACGGGGAAGAATTTCACAGTTTTATTGCAACAGGCTGGAATGATTTCCTAAGGCGCTTGGTTGTGCAATGAGTCAATTTATTACATAATGTATGACAATAGTGTATCTGCTAAACACACTGTGAGGCACAACCATACATTGTCAATAATAATAAATGCACAAGAACAAACCTTCTGTTGGATGTTTTTTATTAGTTTTTGTTGTGAGTTCAGATGATTTGCCTCTTTCACTGGTGCATCCCATTTCCCCCTAATTGCCGGGATTATCTCTCCTCCAGAAAAGACGTGTTGTCGTTCAAGAGTAACTCTGACTCATTAAATGGGTGTGCTTTTAAGTCAGGCACAGTTGTGAGTTCTTCTTTTATGGCTTGCTTGGCTCCACGTTGTTCCAAATTAGATTGTAGCCGCCAGCTCATCCAATGCGTCTTGGAGCCTGTGCAACACACAAATAACACATTTAGATCCTCAAGTGATTCACTTTAGGCTGTCCGCCTCTTAACAGCTGCCTGGAGAAACTACTGCCTTTGGTACTGAATCTGTACACTGCACACTCTATGTGACTAAACTAAGGAAACTGTGATAACAAATGACATTAGTGGTCAGAGAAATGTCCACCACCACCACAAACATCAGATCCACCCTCCTCCTTCGTGTTTGTCATTTCTAACACTTACTTGAAGTCTCCTCCATCCAACAGTGTCTTGTAGGTGGCAATCTCTGCCTCCAGCTTCATCTTCATGTTGAGCAGCACCTCGTACTCCTGGCCCTGCTTTTGGATGTTTGCTCGCAGGTTTGTCAACTCCTCCTCCAGACGGACGATAACTGCGTTGTACTTTTCCATCTCCATGTTGTTTCTCAGCTCTGTGTTGTGTAATGTGTCCTCCAAGGACGCTTTCTGAAGGAATTGCAAATATTCAAATGTTTAGTCAGACTGTAAAACGACTGGACTGTGATTAACGAGTGTGAATATGCAGGACTTAGCGTGCTGAAGTTAGTAATGTTAAGCATCACTAACTTCTGAATAATTAATGATCGTTGATTAAATTGACAAACTGAAAGCCAAAGATGATCTTACCAAGCTCTGTTGGGATGCAAGTTCAATTTCCAGATTCTGTATTTGTCTTGACAGGTCACTCATCTCTACCTGGGCCGACTGGAGAGCTTCTGTGTTTTGTGACACAGCCACCTGCACCTCTGAAATCTGAGAGAGTAAAGGGGAGCATGTTAGCCAACACAAGAAGTGTCACGGTGTGGTGTTTGGTCACGTGACTTCCTCCTATTTCCTTTTTTCCCCCCACCTGATTTTCATGCCAGCGTTTCAGGTCTTCTGCATTCTTCTGCGCAAGTTTCTCATAGTTGGCCCTCATGTCCTCCATGATCTGGGACAGGTCCTGACCTTTGGGAGCGTCGACATCCACTTGAACTCCCGACTGGGAGATCTGGTTCCTCAGCTCCATCACCTCCTGCAGCAGAAAAGCAAAGAGAAGCTCAACACGGTGGCTCGACAATTGAATGATACCACAAATATTCATTCCAAACTCACGTTGTCATGGTTCCTCTTCAGGTAGACCAGCTCCTCCCTCACAGCTTCAATCTCGCTCTCGATGTTCATCCTGCTCATGTTGGTGTCGTCGATGACTTTCTTCAGCCCGGCGATGTCGGCCTCCACAGACTGGCGGATCGCCATCTCGTTCTCGTACCTTTGCATTGGCACAGAGGAAACAGAATTTAGACCTCTGTACTATTTGCAGTTTTCTGAAATACAAATTAGACATGAACAATGAAACTGATCGTGTTGTTTCTTCCAAAAACAAAATTGGACAACATACTTCACTTTAAAGTCATCAGCTGCCAAACGGGCATTATCAATCTGAAGCACGTAGCTGGCATTCTCCACAATCTTATCGAAGATCTGCGCAGGGGAGAGGGACAAAAACAGGAGTTTCAGTGATCTAATAAACATCGGCCTCTTTCCTTTACACAAACAAATGTGTGGCAAAAGACATCATCCTCCATTACGATGGCAGCTTCAGATTTTGATTGTGCAATAGCTTCGAAACATTATTAAATACATGGCATCAAATGCAAAGTGAAAAGAGGAACCCAGTTCTGGAAAAACAGGAAAATGGGAGAATCATGTGCCAAAAATCTGTTTTGTTTTAGCATTGTTGGAAGCGTGGGTTTCCTCTCTACATCTTGAAGGACTTTATTTTTCCCTCAAAGTCTTACTCAGCTGTTCTGTCTCTGTTTACACTTGTATTTACATTGTCGCTATGCGGAATGTGCCAGTGCATATATGTGTATGTGTGTGTTAGTCAGTGTTTAAATGTGGCCTCTTGTTAAAGGGGGTCAAGGAAATCCCTTTCGCACAGAGGGGAACAAAGTACGGCACAGTGACCATCAATGTGTCATTATGTCACATTGAGGGACCACAGTCAGGAAAAGAATCTGACATTTGACTCTAAATTCTTAGCTAGAGCTGATTGTTTTACAATCGCTGCTCACTCACTCACTCACTCACACACACATAGATACACAATCTCGCAGCTGCACACACGCATGCCAGCACTATGGAATCCTTTTGTGTATCATTACCGCACATCTGGTTCACATTGGGATCTCTCACACCAGAGAATGTGTGGAGTGGAATAATTTGCGGGCAGAGACATTTGGAACAGCTTTTGTTCACCAACTGATGTTTTCTAGTTGTTTGGAGGCTCCTCTGTCAGTCCTGCAGTGACACCCCCGCAAAAGTGATTCACCACGAGGAAGTTCTAAAGAGTTTGCAGCATGGGTGGACGCTTTATGGGGGAAGGGAAAGCCGATAGCAACCACACCCTTCATTCTCCCTAGTAATGCGAGAGCCCACAGTGCAATGGGGTTGAATTTAACGTAAGCATAACCAGTGCCCTGCTTTTTCTTCATGTTCACTTCAAACTGTATTAGACTTACTTTGACTTATATGGTCCAACATCACACATTGGGGTTGATGATCAGTGTCACAACATGTATTAATTGATTTTTCGATCATGGTTAATAGGTAAACAATCAAATCTGAAAAAAAATAACATTTAATGGTAACTGTGAAAAATCACATTTTCAGTTTCGACTCAGTCATCTCGATTATCTCTTGATTATATTTCTCCTTTAATTAGTTTCCGTTATGCTTACCTGCTTTCGTAGGTCATCTATGATGGGCTCGTACTTGCTGTAGTCTCTCATGTCAGGCACCCCCCTCTCCAGGGCCTCCCTGATCTTCAGCTCCAGGTCCTTGTTGGCCATATCCAGGCTCCTCACCGTCTCCATGTAGTTAGACAGGCGATCGTTCAGATTTTGCATGGCCCCTTTCTCGTTGCCGACAACAGAGGCACTCTGGCCGCCGCCGGCCACCATGGATGAGGCCCCGCCGAAACCTCCACCCATGCCACCGCCGATCCCGCTGCTCAGTTTGAAGGCAGAGGTGGAGGCGGTCATGGGGGGACCAGATCGCAGGCTGGATGAAGACATCGATGAAATGCGGGCTCCATATCCTCCGGCTCCACCGTGAATGCTGGCAGCACGGTAGTGCGGGGTGGACCTGGTGAAGGACACGTGGGAAGAGGGGATCTGCTGCATGGTGGTTCTCTTGTAGCTCATTTTGGAGGAGAGTTGGTACGGCGAGGAATGAGGCGAGAGAGGAGATGTGGAGCCTCACAGCTAGCGGGCTTAGAGAGTGACGCAGGCAGAGGGAAGTGGGGAACTTATACTCCTCCACAGCCTCTGTTACAGCTGGACTCTCAGACCCTGCCCACTTTATCATCGCCCCATTCTTCCCTTCCTGCTCTCCACCCTCCACTCCCCCGATCCTATTCATCCACATGTTCCTCTTTTTGAAACAGTTTCCATTGCCCTTCCCTAGGCAACGCTCTGAGTTTATTTTGTTGTATAAGCTGTTGGGAACACAGAGCAAATAATCAATTTAAAGTAGTTAGTAGAGGACAACAGAGGATATACACTTTTGTAATGGAACATAAGAAAATTGGTAATAAGAGGGTGTGCAGAAAAAGTGACAAGAATTTAAACAAAAGTTGGAATTCTGGTCACCCCTGTGAAGTTTGGTTTACTTTCTTAGAATGGCGCACATTCTTTTGGTTTGCCCATAAAAGGTATAATGACCTCAACTTGCTGCATAGTTTCTGAATTCATGGTCAGCCGGTCCCCAAAATAAACAGATTATGCCTCCCTCACAAACCAGATCAGACTGGTTCGGGGGAGTGATATGGCTGCCGCCAGCACTGAGAGAGATTTACTTTGTTGCACCAAGGACCAGAGGGAGAGATGGAGATGAAAATAGTAATACAATATGGGAACCTTTGTATAGAGAGACACCAGAGGTGAACTGCATTTACCATGAAAGTCTCTCGATTAAAACTGTCTCAGTGACCTATATGTTTCACAAGAATCCAAGACGTACGCTCCAGCCCTGGTGCTTTTCAAGACAACACCCAGATTATATGCCCAAAAGGCATCACAACATCTGCAATGTGTAAAGATCCGAAGTAAAACGGGAGCATCTTTTCACGATTTAAAGCAAATATAATCAGTAGATAATGACCTGTGATGATTCAGACCTTTGTCTTTGCAAATGTGCTCACCTCTGTTTGGCAGCTGATTGATGTCTGACACCCACATGATAAGATTAACCTTTTTTGGAGATATCAGAGGCATTGTGCTGTCGTTAAACCTCTGTTTCTCCCTGAAAGAAGCACTTTGACTCCTTGAGATTTCATTAACCTCTTTCAGAAATGTAAATGTGCCCTTTGGGAGGTAAAAAGGTTAAAAGGTGTGTTGCTCCAGGATCCTTATATTCTATCCTTCCTTTTGTCATAGATTCTATTATATGCACCAACAGCACAATGAAGTTATCCCATTATTTTCATCTGTAATTAAAAATGTACTTACATTTCTGTAAGTTTGGAGGAACCACGGCCCGTTACAATTCTGTCTGTGTTGCTCCAACTCTTGGCCTACGCAGCACGAGTGTGTGGGGTTTGATTGATACATTCTTTTCCAAGCATGGGAAATAATATGAATTGTGCATAACAGTAGGCTTAACGGATTTAGTTGAATGGGTGTGGAGCACTGGTTTGCCAGTGATGGAATGCCAGCAGCAATGCAATAATAGGGTTTAGAGGATACTGAGGCCAGACTCTTGAGACATTAAAAGCATTTATCTGCTGCGATTAAACAGTCCAGACATGTTTGCCTGTGCACCGATTTGTCAAACAACAATTGTGTTGGCTTCGAAATCCACCAGAGAACTATTATGGAGTCCACAAACTTCTGAATAAATCAGTGGGTGTCACTGTTGCGCTGATAGTCCCATCTTAAGCGTCACTTCTGCAAACCCTGCTGACTGTCTTGTTTAGGAACGAGCTCCCGGAGCCACATCGAAGGACGGTCGAGACCATTGTAACCTCAACACTTCTTTACCCCCCTCTTCCACCTAGTTCAAGTATGAATTCTACAACCAACAGCCTAAAAAGCTGGTGTCCTAACAAAACAAGCTGCAGTCTTGAGTTGATGTCTGAGAGTTTTGTTACACAGTCAAGGTAGTGTAGATAACAAAGCCAAACCTACTACCCGGGGGACCTTGTACATGCTGCAACACCCTCCTGGGCTCCCAGAGCGCCTAATTCTTTTCTTTCCCGAGGTCACGTCACCGTCATGGTTCATTGGGTTTCAATGCCTTCCCACACCTTGCATCCCAGCATCCCAGCCTCTCATTGTGTTTGCTCTGCTCCTGATTTCCTTCAGTGAGACTCAGGTAGGCAAAAACAACTCCAGAAAAGGAGCAGGGAAAGGAGCGGGCACCCTGAGGGCTAACTTAACAGACTGATATGAAGATGGAGCGGTAAATGCAACCAGCATGACCTCTGCCGCATGACAGAAGTTCCATCGTCTTGTTATGTATCAACAAAATTAGAAAATTTCTTTAGAACCTAGATTAGAGGGACTTGCAGTATTACCGGCCAAAACAGTCTGGCCCCACTTCAGCCAGGCTTTTCCCTCTCATTCTCCTCAGGATTATCACATTATTTCTGCTTCTGCCCCTCTCGTGATACATTCCTCAACGCAGAGATTAAAGCAGTTGTCGTGTATTTCCACAGTATCTGCTGCATTCACCGATGTGTACTTGAAGATTAAACAGGAAATGCTACAGAAAGAGGAAAATTGAGAAATGTGCAAGCTGTTAGTCACCACATTACACCGCTGGAATCTGGCCCAGTCCAGCAACCACAGACTGTCCGCGGCGCTTTCATAGATCCTGGACAACTGTCAGAGAATTCCAGCTGATGTGGCCTTGAGTGAACTTGTGCTCGTGAGCTTCGAGCAATTTGCTCTTTACCAGCCGGCCACAGCTCCACTGAGAGCAGCGCACACACGCGGGCCACTTATGATTTAGATTGGAGGCACATTTGCATAAATACATATGCGTATTTCATCAGGAGGCAGCTGGTACATCTGAGAGGGAATTTCCACATGCATATGGGTGGACATATATTTGGAACTACTCACTTCCTTAATTACTCACATCCTCCACGGGTCACTCCATCCTCCCTGCACTTACTCACTCCTGCCGTCTTCTATGATAGACCGCAGACCGTAATTTTCTCTCTGCGCTCCAGTATTGTGACAACGGCCACGGATGATGACCCGAACAAAGTGCGGGGGTCGCTCGGCAAAGATCAGTGAAATGTGACAACTAAGAGATAGTTTCTCTTTGCGATGTCAGGTCCATTTTAAGCACTTGAGCATTCCGCACCGAGATTTAAAACAAGGTAGAACATTTACTGTTTAATTTTAGGGAGAGAACATAACAAGTGGGAGGTCGTTGTGTCACAGACAGAGGGAACTCTCTTCATATCTCCCTTTATATATGGATTTCCTCTTCAGAGTTTCCCCTTGTTCCCCTCACACAAAATAGTTTTTCCCTCACTCTCATAGAGAGATGAAATGAGTCAGTCTGTTGTTATATAGAGATATATAGAACAACAAGCTGTTTCTGTTGTTAAGTTTCTTCTAATATCTTGCTTTATTTTGTTATGCGGTACTCTCTGAACCCAGAGGGAATTAGTTTGTCCTCTGTTGACCTGTTCATATTTTTAAGGAAGCACCATGGGACTGGGGCCAGAAATATTTTGGTATCAAGACAGAAGACTAAGAATCAATCTAATCAAATCATCACAGCAGTGACGTGGGGTCAGGTGAGGCGGGAGCGGCCGTGCCTCACCTGTCATTAAGGGAGAA
>OMPJ01025658.1:1936-15921 GCA_900312935.1 Carapus acus
TGAAGTTAAGTATTTAAAAAATCATTTTAAAGTATTGTGGCCGCGCTTCAAAGTGATGTGAACGGGTAAACTGACCTCTGCCGCAGGGCGGGGATCTCGGCAGGCTCGGGCTCCAGCAGGTCTGGGGCCAGGTTGACGTCCTCCGTCTCCCGCAGCAGCACGTAGATGGGCTCAATCTGCTCGTTGAAGCGGGCCACCAGGGTCCTGGCGTCCTTTTTGGGGACGGCCGACTCGTCCTCCTCCACCTCCGTCTGGCAGAAGGTGCAGCGGAACGTCCCTGGAGGCGAGGGGGGGGACGGGGATGGCGTGAGGGAGCGGCGCGGACAGTTTGACGGCGGCGTGATGTATGCGTCTCCGGCGCGGTTTGTGGACGAGGCCCGCATGGCTCCGCCTCTCAAGCCTGCTGCCATAGATCCACGTTAATGTCTCTGTCAACTACAGTGAGGAGGCCATTAGAAGCCACTTGACGGGAAGGCGTGGTCCGAGTGCCCCTCAAGCTTATGTGTGTGTGTACATTCTGCAACCTCAGCAGAGGACATATCCATCATTCATCTCATCTCACAGTCTCCCCCACCTGCTAGCGTTGGAGCTAGTCTCCAAAAGGAAATTGGCGAGAAATCCAAAGCCGCTTTTCAAGGGAAACCGAAACACCAGATTTTTAAGTGCAGTTCCTGTTCCTATTATGTGAGCGGCAGCTGGTGCCCCTGCAAAGTGCTGTCACACACTTCAAGGTCGATGCACCTTGATGCATCCTCTGAGCCCCTAAAGTCAGCCACCTCCGCTTCTGGATGAACCGGAGCAAGAAGTGCATTGCTGTCAAAGAGACGAATAGAGATCTGCTCCATTTGATACTAGCAAAATCGTGCAGCAACCCACTAGTGAGGATGTGGACAGATGCTACACAAAAGAGCAGAAGAGGCGTGTGAGTGTTTCTGCTCATCATCAAGTGCCATGTCAACACACTGTATCTGTTTCTAGCACATTTATATATGGCAAATTACAGGGATCAATATTAAAAAACTATGTTACATTCCTGCTATAATGTAGTAGAAAGTAAGTTTACATATGAGGCGTTTGACAAAATGAATAAAAGAATGAATGGATGCATGAATGAATGAATATCTATGTATCCATCCATCCAAACTGAACGAAAAAGTCTCTCGTTCATCTTGGCGTATACTGCCATCTAGTGGTCATTTTTCGCATGTACATTGATTTTTACATGCGTCCGCTCATCCATTTTTCTCCTTTTATTAAAGATGTCCGATACTATCGGCCCACCGATATTATCGGCCCGATATTAGCATAAACACGTAATATCGGTATCGTTTTTTTTTGCTTTAAAACCGATAAAATAAAAACCGATGAAAATAAAATAACGCTTGCATTACACCGAAATAGTGCCTATGCGCTCCTGAAGCGTTTACCGGCGCACATATCGGTATCGGCTGTTATCGGTATCGGTAAATTGAGAGTTGGACAATATCGGCATATCGGATATCGTCAAAAAAGCCAATATCGGACATCCCTACCTTTTATCTGTGTGTACTGAGCCTGAATCTTACGAACAAACAACAAATATCGAAGTCTAGTATTAATGTCTGAACTGAAAAGTCACACACTACATTCTGACAGAATGAGGCAAAAATTCAGACTACTTTTCAACTGTCATGTGGTTTTGCAACTTACCAGTCATGGGGTCAAACAGCTGGTTGGCCTCCAGGTCAGTGAAGGTGGAGAAGCAGCAGGGGCACCTGAAGGAGGCACGATTGGTGGAGTCTCGCTCGTCCGTCTCGATACGCCGTCTCATGTGGTCCAGTTTGTACTTCACCACATTGACGAGCAGCCTGTGGCAGCGGTAACACACATTTCCATTCGATCATCTTGTCTCACATTCATGTCCCTCCCCTGCACAGCCTCCGCTGACCTGTAGTTGATGAAGTAGTAGTTGTGGCGTGTGGTCTTGCCGTCGGGAGCCGTCTCCACCTTCATGCGGCACTTGACGAACTTGTCGGCCTTGAGCGTGTTCAGCACCGAGCGCAGTTGCTTGCGGTCGAACTTGAGCAGCTCCAGCATGTCCTCCTCCCGCACGCAGGGGTTGCGGATGAGGACGTCCAGGGCCAGGGCGTGTTCCACGCCGTAGAAACCACGCACCACCTGCTTGGCCAGGCGCTTCAGCGACGCCGGGACCTCCGTCAGAAGCTCCGGCTCAGTCATCTCCAGACAAGATGAGTGATTCACAGGTGGCCTTCAAGGATGAGGGGGAACAGACAGGTCGTCTGGGGGATGCTGGGCAAATTTCGGAGGGGAGAGGAGAGACATCACGTCAACAACAATAACCATACAGGAGACAGACTACAGAAAGGACACGCATTTTATTGGTTACTCATATTTATTAACTGTTACTAGTAGGGATATTATCTTTGCTAGTTAGTGATTTTTTGCTAATCTAGCAATTTAGAGTGTGAGGGCTGTGATTCAGCCTTTTCTATCTATATACCAACACCTTTATTTACTCGCTTCCAGTTTATGTTCTTATTCGACGGACATGAGTTTCCACGGTAACACAGTATCTCTGATTTAAGAACTTCACAGATTTTCGCCGCTTTTGCTTGTTACCAATTGCAGTGACTTAGTTGATTCGCATCACTAATCAAATTAAGCTATGAAAGCTGGAGGAAGTCCGATTGCATGACAATAATGAAACGCAGGGCTAGTCTTCCATACGAGGATTCTTGGCTGTCTACCTCCCTGCAGTTAGCGTGTTCACATTCTCTAAAAGTTTGTGAAATCTTAGAAAACGAAACCCACTCAACTCACCTTAATGTCCTCTCGTGTCCACGATTACTTAGTTAATTCTAAATCATACAGATGAGGGAAACAGTGTATACAAGTACATCTTGGTGTTAGTACATGTTTGACAATGGCGTTAGCTTGCGTGCTTCGTTTGTTTTGAGGCCGGCGACCCGGAAGTGAACCTACAGCGCGGTCTGGGCGTCTTCAGCCAATAGGAGCAATACATTTTATATTGACAGAATCCTTCACCAATAGAATTTCTGCATTCGGAACAATATTACCCAATCAGATGAGAGAAATTATCTAGTGGGCGGGGCTCGTTTCTTCTTAGCCGTAAATTCGTCGAAAACCTCCAGTTGAATACATGAATATTCACGAGTAGGCGTGACTCTGTATTAATCTTTTCTAACGTCTATCTCATGACGGTCACGATTCGCTGGACCAAAAAGCTGCTTGTTAGTATCTGGTCGGTACTAACGGTTTGCAATAAGAATAGATATAGAATTCGTTGGCAATATTAATGAAACCACACACTTTATCACGGTTGTGACGTCATGTGCCGGGTCGCCTCAGACGGTCACGTGACACAGCAGATGTCATCATCAACATGGCTTCTCTGGACAGAGTCAAAGTGTTGGTGTTAGGGGACTCCGGTGAGTTCGCGTCTATCTGACTGCTCGTCCTTTGACGGTGTGATATTTCAAATAGCCAAATAATGCTTATTTAATGATGTGAGATCAGAATGTTTAAGTTTGGTCCAAACTGTCAACGAGGTCCCAACGTGAGTAAAAGTATACAGACAGTGACGTGTTCTGTTATATCACCTCAGCGCAATGACACAAATCCTGTTATTTTCAATGATAACATAATTTCACATACATTATGAAGGTTACACTTTAACCTCTAGGTTTTTCTGGCTCCTATAATGGTGTGGAACAGAATGAGGGTCACGTTCATCCACACAGCAACGCAGTAGTGCATTAGCAAACGAAGACGAGATGATCTGAGATTACAAGTGCTCCATTCCATCACGGCTGTCCGTCAGTCAGTCACCTCCAGCTCTCATCTCTTCCCCAGGGGTCGGAAAGTCATCTCTGGTCCATCTTCTCTGTCAGAATCAGGTGCTGGGAAACCCGTCCTGGACGGTTGGATGCTCTGTGGACGTGCGGGTGAGAACACCTGCACATTGTTGTCAGAAATTAAATATGTAACATTGAGGCAGGTCACATCCATCCATCACATTCAGTTGGAGTTGTTCTGAAAAGGTCTCTGTCCTGCCCTCAGACATTTATAAATGACTAAATGGTCAATTGTCTTGCAGGTGCATGACTATAAGGAGGGGACCCCCGAGGAGAAAACCTTCTATATTGAGCTCTGGGATGTTGGTGGATCTGTTGGCAATTCCAGCAGCGTTAAAAGCACCCGAGCTGTCTTCTACAACTCTGTTAACGGTGAGCAGGTTGTCATTGGTGTCATAATTTATTCATTTTCAGGGCCCTTGTCAGTCTATCAACTCAATTTTGTATTTATTTTTTGGACCAGGCATCATCCTGGTCCACGACTTAACAAACAAGAAATCCTCTCAGAATGTGTACCGCTGGTCACTGGAGGCTTTGAATAAAGACTCTTCGCCGACAGGAGTCATCGTCTCCAACGGGTGAGCCGAATCCACCATATCAACATACTGACTGAAGCTGTTTTTAATGGCCGCTGCTCAGAGGGGCGGGCCGCTGCAGAGCTACGTGCAGGTCTAACCACGTCTATTTGCAGCGACTACGACAGGGAGCAATTTTCAGACAACCCCGTGCCTCTGCTGCTGATCGGCACCAAATTCGACCAGATCCCCGAGAACAAGCGCAACGAGGTCCTCACCCGGACGGCGTTCTTGTCAGAGGACTTCAACGCTGAGGAGATAAACGTGGTGAGTCACCTGATACGTCCCTCCTTTCCCCCACTCCGTCCTCCTCTCACTCGCCGTGTCTCTGGCCTGTGCCCCCCAGGATTGCACCAACCCCCGTTACCTGGCCGCAGGGACCTCCAACGCTGTGAAGCTTAGCCGCTTCTTCGACAAGGTGAGAACTCAAAGTGTCCTGCCGCCTCACCAGTGAGAGGCAGACACACACCAGCTGCACCCGAAGAATCCTCCAACACACCAGGACACTCAGGAGACCTAGAATTGCTTCGGAGGTCAAATTTTTTTCTTTTTGTCATCACAATTTTTTGATTCCTTAGTTTTTCCTTAATCACCCATACGTGATTATATACCATATATCAAAATATACAAACTGGGGTTATGCACCTAGTTTGGGGTACATCGTGCCAGAAATTCAATAGGCGACGATATGTTTGAGCTCTTGAAAACAATGAGCTATACCTGTGAAACACGACAATCTGAGGTGCTTTGTTTAATTCCGATATTACACCATGTCACATATAACGTGATGCAAATTTTTGGACCTTCTCTGTATTTCAAGTACCTGATGGTGTCATGTTGACTGTCTCCCAGGTGATAGAGAAGAGGTACTTCACCAGAGACCCCAGCCAGGTACGCAGCGATGTAGCCCTCGCTCACTTCAGACGGGATCACGTGACTTTGTTTTGAGGGTGGATGACCTGCTGACGTCTCTTTGCAGATGGCAGGCTTCACTGACAGGAAACGCTTCAACTTCAAGAGCTTGCACTACGACTGAAACCCCCCCCCAAGCACAGCACCGCTGCTCTGGGGTTTCAACACCGATTTCTGAGGTTTTGTCGCCCCTCCACATAAACAGTCGCACCTTTGACACAGACTTTCACGCCTTGCATCTGTGAGAGCGAGGAGACGATGGGCCTGCGCAGGAAGTGGAGGCGGATTTCTCCACTCAAACTTCACCATCGAGACTCCCTTAATGGTCACTTTGATTGATTTTTTTGTTTTTTTACTTTGAATGTTTTTGTTTTTTTGCTTGTTTTTCTGGACTGCTCTACAGTCGTTACACTGTGGTGGAGGAAAGCTTCTTAAATTCACAAAGTGCTGCAAAATCACAAAGCAAGGGTCAGACATCAAATTAAACCACATGACACGACAGTTGGAGGCTTTTGCAAACGCAATTAAAGCACAACCCTGCATAAACTGGGCAGAACAAACAAGAACATCAGATCTTTATTCCCCGTTTTCGCTGTTCTCTATCTCCACAACTTCCTGGCGTTCTGCGCCGCTCACCCTCGCTTCATCACGTCGTTCATCCAGTCCAGGAAGGCCGTGACCTTGACGAAGACGTGGGGGAACTTTGGGTTGTCGCAGCCGCATGGCTTGGTGTAGGATGCCACGCCCACAGCTTTGCCCTTGCAGATCAGCGGGCCGCCAGAGTCTCCCTGGGGGAGGAGAACCACAGCAGGGGGTCCTGAAATTGGCGAAAGCTCAGTGCCAGATCTGCGTCTGCACCGACGGCTCACCTGACAGATTCCGCCCTTCTTCTTTGCTGTGTGCGTGCACATCATCTGCTCGCTGAGAAAGTATTCCTTCCACTGCTCTTTACATTCAAAGTCGAACTGCGTCTTCACCTCCGACTCCCGTAACACGTGCGAGGTCTCGGCGCCCGGCCTCCTCATGCCCCAGCCCGCGACCTGGCACACTGTGTTGGCAGGAATCTTCTTGTCTTTCTTTGGCAGATTGATGAGCTTCACATCGTTGCTGATTGTAGCTTTTTTTTGCAACTAAGGGGGGCGACATTACAGTCTATATGTCAGCCGTTGTCAGAATCAGATACAGCCAATGGATGCCAGAGGAAAGATACTTCTGTCACAGTCAATAACAGAGTGTGAAATTATTATAAATAATACATAATATTACAAGAAAAATAGAGTCCTCGAGATGAATACAAAGTTGAACAAGTGCAATTGACATTCTTTTGTTAGATACTGCAAAGGCCCATTAACAAAGTACCTCGGATTGTTGCCTTTTCCAGGTAGAGTTCTTTTTTGTCTCACGATATAAAGATTGCGCATTTAATATCAACCCCCTTTATCGCTCAACACCTTCATTTCAGCATAATGTACCCCAAACCGTTCTCAAAAGTGAACCGGGTGCATAATCCGAGTGTAGAGATGTCCGATAATATTGGCCCACCGATATTATCGGCCCGATATTAGAATAAAAATTTAATATCGTTATTGGATTTTTTTGCTAAAACCGATAGATTAAAAACCGATAAAAATACAATAATGCTTGCGTTGCACTGAAATAGTGCCTATGCGCCCCTGGAGCGCTTACTGGCGCATATGTCGATATCGGCTGTTATCAGTATCGGTAAATTGAGAGTTGGACAATATCGGCATATCGGATATCGGCAAAAAAGCCAACATCGGACATCCCTATTCGGGTGGTTTTTAGGTTTGTTTGTTTTTATCAATCACCCACCTGTGATTGTACACATGTTAATTTCTGTTCAAAATATGTACAAACTGTGATGAGAAAAAGAAAACTTTTGGAGTAATTCCAGACAATATGCGTCAACAATTGTGAAATAATTGGGGTCACAGGCTGATCTATCCGAATTTGCATTATAACTAATAGAATGAAAGTGGGCCTTTGCTGTTTTAATGCAGCAAAAGTTTGTCAGCATAAGTATAGACAAATGCAGAGACAGTGATACACACACACACACAAACAAACATTTATGTACATGTGACAGATGCACAAACAGGCAGTCAGGCAGACACAGAACGAAAAAGGCAAATTAAAACCACAGGAAGAGCCACTACAGCACAGGCTCATACTCACTCACACACACACAAAGCTGAGGTAGGAGAGTGTGGAGGGAGTGTGGCCTCATTTCTGTAGTTTCACCTTCAGCAGCATGATGTCACTCCTATGCTGGTTCACCCTCCGGTTGCTGTCGGGGTGTGGAAAGCTGCGAGCCACGGCGATCTTCTGCTGAGTCTTCTCGTCCTGCTGCACGTTGTGGGCTCCCAGGACCACCGTCACCGGCTGGTCCTGCCTGAGAGGCGGCAGCCAAACCCGTGAGGATATTTATGAATCACTAAAATAAAGAAAAGCCTGGAAGATTTCAAGCCCTGGCTGAGGGAAACTCACTGGCAGTGGGCGGCGGTCAGGACAAAGTCCTCTCGGATCAGAAACCCTCCGCAAACGTGGCTGCCCTGCACCTGGAGCGAGGCCATGTAGGGTCTGGAATGGGGCTTTGCCTCCTTACCGTCCACGATGAGGCTGCTTGAGGCGCCTTTCGGGAGAAAAGAACTGTTTAGTGGCATGATAACTACGAGAAAGAAAGAAAGGAAAACTTGGCGTTGTACCTGCGAGTGAGATGATGAAAAGCAGAGCGGCGAGGATGCCTGCGTACATGTTGGTGGCGTAGCAGAGGTCTGTCGGCGTGTCCCCTCTCTGCCCCTCTGCACCTTTGGCACAGGAAGCTGTGGGCTGCTGCCGAAGAGATCGGGGGAGGCGAGATGGAGCTCTCACACCTCACCAACCTCACACAAACACTCCCCCCAAACACCCCCACCCCCATCTCTGAGACTGTCTTTTTTTAAGACAAGGTGTGATCTCCAAATGACAAACTGCACAGAGATGCATCACCTTTTTTGTGAAGGAGGCCTCAGACTTGTTTTCTCATCGGCACGCCAACCGTTTGTCACCCCGCCGCGTCCGATCCAGATCCGATTTGTGGACATGTTTACTTGGGAGAAAAACAACACGAGGAGAGATTAGTGGGAGTGTCGTGGCAGCCCGTCTACTCTAAAGCAAATTACTCTGTGTACGTTCTGTCCAAGGAGATGATGGGAGGTGATGTGGACTCTTTGCATAAATTATCTATGCTTGCTTTGGATAATTAAACACACACAAACAAAACAAACAATGAGCGGAGCGACAGCAGGGGTCTGAGGCCTTGCAGTGCTCGGAGGCGTCCGACAGCTGAATTGTGGTGATTCTACTGTCCACTAGATGGTGCTACATTCAAGCTAAAAAGAAGTCGGCGCCACATAACATAAAATGCGTTTTGGCTGTTAAAATACAATGATTTCCATCTACTGCCCCTGTTCTCCTATCATTTCAACACTATAGTGATTTACAGCAATTACGGAGATTTAATTCTGTGCAGAAGAAGAAGCGGCGCTTCATCCACCTCCGTAGTTGATCAGGGGGGACATTGGAGACGAAGAATTCAATGGATTTGGTGATTTGGGGTGAGATGGAGGGTTTGATCAACTTGTTGGCTGGTTCTCTATGCTTAAATTATCTGAATAATTGTTACGTTAACATAGCAGACACATATTCAGTTGGTTGTCTTTGCCTCATGTAGCTGAATAACCATCATGTTACCATGTGTTACATTAGGATGCTGTACATTTATTCGGCCTGTTTTCTCTATTCTGTGTTATCATTGGAACTTGCCTTTCAAGATGATATCTCCTCATTTTGTAATCTGAACATTGTGGACACAACGTTCAATCTACATTCAATACAAACACATCAGTATTTAGATTCGCACTGTAACACAGGGCACATGTGCATAATAAGAGAGCAGGAAATGAGTCTGAATAAGTGCTCTTCGATACAAAGTGGTCTGTTTCCCCTTTGAGTGGCACATTTGAAGACAATTTCTCCGACACTTGTTGCCCCGGGCTACATTTAGCGCAGCATAACTGCAGGTATGAGTGATGTGATTGGTTGCCACTCTGGAACAACATGAAACTCACCCCTCTCACCCTGTCGCCCCCCCGCTGGCTGGCGACGGCAGCGTGGCAGCTTGTCAGGCTCCTCGGAGACGAGGCAATAAAGCAGAGAGTTGACAAAACCTGCTCCAACCCACGTTCGTTAACCTCACAAAGGCATCCTGGGAGTAAAATGGGAGTAAAAATGCAGCAGAATGACTCTGTTAGAAGTAATATTGTCAGGACAAAAAAATTCTGTCTCTCTCCTGAGAAACATGAATTCCTGGACTCAATTAATTAAAGTCTTTGATGAGATGTGCTGGCATCTCCGTGTCTGCCCGACTTGTGACAGCGTGTCATTCATTTCTCCAGTACTTTGAAAATAGCATCATTTATACAATCTGCCATACTCTCAAATAATTCTTCAATAAACCATGAGGATGATGCTGAAGTTGTACCACATATGCAGTCTTTTTCTTACCAGCGTTCTCCATCTATCCATCCCTGCGAACGAAAAGCTGCGAGTGGACGGACGGCGGTTCAAAGTCTTCCATCACCTTGAGCATGGCAGCGGGGCCGCAATGGCCATCTGTTTCTCCGCTAACGGCCTCCCAGCGCCTTTGGGTTGATCCTTAAAAATTACAGCCCAATGTCAAACTGAGGGAGCAGATCCATGCATCAGCCTCCAACTGTTGTACTTCTTCACCATTAGAGGCTTTGTCAGGGGATAAATTGTCAGTTAAAAGCTTAGTTACACCTGTGAAAGATGCTTTGGAGCCAACCTGCTCCTCTTTAAAGGGCTGAAGCGCTGGTGGGGAAGCATCAAAATGGCGTTGGAGGTTCTCAACATGGAGGATGGAATAGAATGGGCTCATCAATAAATGGCGGGAAGATATTTGGTGCATTCTGGGTACTTTTGTGTTCATTTCTGTACCACTGATAAGACTGTAAACACTGCTTTTATTTTAAATCTAAATGTTTTATGGGGGTGCCTTCACTTATTGAGTGACCGAAAGTACTTTTTACCTCCAACAGTCACAAATAATTGACCATTTAACTAAAGTCAGCAACGACAACAACCACTTTATGTGCACCATCCTGGATAGCAAACATTGATTGGATTCAAGCGCAGTCTAACAGTGATAAGATTACGAGCAACTGCGGCACCTCCCTAACGCAGAAAGAACACAATAAATACTGATAACGAATCACGCGTGGGATGATATTACTCACCGTGTGAGTGAAATGTAGTGAATTGTAAGATTTGGTGTCAGTTCTGGACGAGATCATAAACGAATCCTCGCGAGATCTCGGGACCGGCGGGTTGCACGGCTAACGATAAGAAAAGTGCCCAACATGAAACCGCCGACAAGTTTTTCATGTCGATCTAATCGACCGTTAGAGAGACGAATGCCTCTTGGTGACTCTTTCATGAAGTTTTTTTTTAAAAACGTATTATTCTGACACTTCGAAGAAGTTTTCAATTTCACTCCACAACTCAGTCGCTAGCTTCGGTCCGACAACCCCGCCCCTCCAACCTCTCAGAAACACCTGATTG
Organism: Carapus acus; assembly: GCA_900312935.1. Lineage (NCBI taxonomy): Eukaryota > Metazoa > Chordata > Actinopteri > Ophidiiformes > Carapidae > Carapus > Carapus acus. The sequence goes on from OMPJ01025658.1 coordinate 12,942, forward strand.
GCTTAGTCGGGATTTCTATCCAATAGGAGTAAAGATGCGGATGTCAGTCTTAATTAACGCCATACGCAGTCAAAGGCATTGATTTTTCGATTCGACTTCTTTTCAACTATCCCGAATTCAGTGACAAATACAGACATTAATTGTATCAGAAATTCGAATGTGTACTGATCTAAATAGTCTGAGCTGCATTTACCTTTCATCCTGTATGAGACAGAAAATGTAAAAAACGAATTTTATTTGATATCTACATTGTCTCTTAAAACAACAGGGCACTGCCTTGACTTCAGTAGTAATCTACGTGTTTGTTTTTTCTAGATTTTTTTGCAAGCAGAGCATTTCAATGATTTTTAAAGGACGATTCGTTGAAGGGAGCAGCAGGATGAGGAGGAAAAAGAGGAACATTTCAGTGAGTTCATGTTTTCATCACAAAACATGGCCACAAGTCCGACAACAAGAGGAGAAATCCTTATTCTCTCTTCCTCTTGGCTAACTTTTTTCTACAACACATCCGTGTGCAGAACAGGCAGCACTTCAGGACGATAAACACCACGATTATCAGCACGACGAAGAGGAAGCCCAGGACGTCCAGGCTGTGGTACTGGAACCCGTTCAAGAGATGAGCTGACGTCCTCAGGTGTGCTGCCCCCTTGTGTTTCATCACAAACTCTGTCCAAAAGACGGCTAGGTCCAACGGCTCAATCGGTCGGTCCAAGTGTATCGAGGACAGCTCCAGCATCCTCTCCTTGTAACTGGAGACAAACGGACACAGGGTCAGAGGTTAGTTAGTCGAGGTGAGGAAAATGAAAGTGCCATCTTGACTTTACTGGATGCACTGGTTTGAGCACTGGTTTGTGCACTGGTTAAGAAAGTGGTGAGCTTCACATACTTTGTTTTAGAAACAAAGTCCAGCGTGCAAAATGTGTCGAGTGTGAGCACAGGGTTGGTGTGTGTGTGTGTGGTCCAGTGTGGGGAACGTTCCCCCCACGGCGGCGACTGTTATTTTGAGAAATAAAAACTCTTGACATTGCCACCAAGGGGAATGATCGACGATCAATCAGGTGGCTTGGTCTTGTCAGGTTATTTAGAGGCTGTGGAATTCCTCCGTTAATGACGACGTTCAGCCCATTCAAAACATTTCCCAAGTCCATGGATGGATATTTACATCTCATCCCGCAACAGCCACAAATAAAGCCTCTAAAATCATTGAGGGATTAATGATGGACGCAAAGTGGCCCCACATGCAGACATGAAACACCTTTGAACACACACTATTTCCATCCTCATTCTCTGAATTCAAATCCTGGCTGCTGCACGGTCAATCCACCAAACTCTTCAATCTTCATCGTTAAGAAACTTCTGCTCAGTTTCACAAAGGGGCAAGGGCCCAAGCAGGATTACAGGATTAGCAAAAAACCTGCATACAAACAGACAAGAAAGGCCGCCGCACAAAGGAGGTGTCAGCTGACCGAGAGGCGCCTGAATGACTGAAAGCTGACCGGTTTTCATTTTTTGAGAGAGAATGTGAGGCAAAGTTTTGCGCCCAACAACTTTTGCTCCTGTCCGAACCTGGCCTAAGAAATGTGACTGACATCGAAAAAGCCTTAAACCAGTGGCAGTCCAGTATATCACCAGCAGAGGGCCGCGTTTTATGAGTTGTTATCCAGGTTTTACTCCCCCCCGCCCTCCTGTTTAATTGATGTATTGCATCCAAAAATCCAAAGGCTTCATGAATCATTTCTCATGGCCAGAATCACCCCCATTCATGAAATATAAACCCATCAAACCGATCGATGTTTCCACGCTCTACCTATAGCTCACTTTCAAATTAAGACTGTAAATTCATTTCTAAAGCTGTGGCCAACAGGCGTGGGCAGCCTTTGCCAAAACTCAAGAGGTCCAGGTTAGCCGGTCTCCAGCTGGGGGTCTCTGCAGGGGGCAACCGGTTCGTTTTTTAGCGAGATCAGACATGAGCGGGTGCGACACTTTGACCCAGCAACATCCTAAACCATGTCACACACACAAATGTAACACAATAGCTAACTTGCCAAGCAATCACCCTTTGGATTAAGGAGAGAGACACGATGACTTCTGGTTACAGAGTCTCCGAGGTAAATCATCATTCTGCTGACTCACCCTGGGTCATTGATGACTTTATTCATGGTGGCCACCAGTTTCTCCGTGGACAAGTCAAGCACGCTGAGTTCCTCGGCCACGCCGCGGACCACCATACGGAGGACGTTGTCACCCTGGTCCCCGAACAGCGGGAACATCAGCATGGGCACGGCGTGACAGATGGCCTCGTAGATCCCGTGGGTCCCTCCGTGAGTGATGAAGAGTTTAGCCTTGGGATGACCTGAGGAGCACAGAGCGGCTTTTCAGACCCAGTGCATGTTGGTTTTCTTCTTAAAAGTTCTCAAACCACCCATAAAAAGCCTTGAATGATTCTTCCAAAGCTGAACTTCCTGTTTCTTGTAGTTCCAAGTAGGGATGTCCGATATTGGCTTTTTTGCCGATATCCGATATGCCGATATTGTCCAACTCTCAATTTACCGATATGATAACAGCCGATACCGATATGTGCGCCGGTAAACGCTTCAGGAGCGCATAGGCACTATTTCGGTGTAACGTAAGCATTATTTTATTTTTATCGGTTTTTATTTTATCGGTTTTAAAGCAAAAAAATCCGATACCGATATTACATTTTTATGCTAATATCGGGACGATAATATCAGTGGGACGATATTATCGGACATCTCTAAAATATGTACTAAGAGATGGTTTGTCAAAAGACTATACTTTTGATTACATTACCAAACTGAGGACTGACACACCGATGAAAAGACAACTGCACTTTTTTCCCCAACAGCAGCCCAAACTAGGCTCACCCAGTAGATCGTTCTGAGGCAGCCACTTCATCAGCTTGACGTTCTTGGGTGCATCTTCAGGTGCGACTCCTGAGTATCTCCACACCACCTGGAAC